>CACRXK020001199.1:0-58293 GCA_902702795.2 Paramuricea clavata | reverse complement strand
ATAATAATAATAATAATAATAATAATGATTTAATAGCATTTCCACATAGTGGCTCTTCTATGCTACAAGTGAGTTTGATTATAAGATAACAAAGTATGCCATATATACAACGGAGTACATAATACGACACAACAAGTATTACAATACGTAGTATGTTGTACATTACAATATTTAACAATTGACATTATTAGTATTTAACAATTGACATACACAGTAAAATACAGTATAGTTATATACACAATGTCAACAGAGTTTACGACGTGTCACTAATTCTGTTTTTGACTAATGTTTTGAAGTACTCGGAGGAGGTTCTGCAATAATTTTTAAATGTATCGCAGTTTCGAATTTCTTCAGGTAAGGAATTGAACACTCGAGCTGCTTCATCTTGGAAGGTTCCAGAGATAATAGGGACTACTAGACGCCGGGCAGATGATGATCGTAATGGTCTTATAGGAATATATTCCTCTAATTTTAAGTATGTAGGCCAGTCATCACAATTCATTGCTTTGTATGCTAATTTGGCAAGATGATAATTCCTACGTTCCAAAATTGGAAGCCAACCGAGAGACATGACATCAGTGAATCTAGCGTACCTATTAAATACAAAGCCAGCAGCAGCGAACTGCACTCGTTGTAAGCGTTTTAATAGGTATTCTGGTACTGGACTAGACACGACATCGTTGTAATCAATTTTTGATAGCACCAGACACTCCGCGAGTTGCTTCCGAATTTTAAATGGTGCCAAATGTTTCAATTTTCTCAAGACGGATGATGTCGCGTAACAACTTGAGATCTTTTTGTTTACATCATCATTCCATTTTAAATTTTGATGCAATGTAGTACCAAGAAGAGCCGCACATTTAGTTCTTTTAAGTTCAATTCCATTAGCATGAAGATAAACAGAACGATATTCATGAAGTTGGTGCACACGAGAGAGTTGACTAGTCGAGAAAAGCATGACTTTTGTCTTATTGGGGTTAAGAACAAGGTTATTAGAACTAGACCAGGTGGAAAGTTTATCTAGATTGGATTGAATTTTCTCTTCACATGACTTTATGTCAGCTGGCTTACAATGTGCATAGATGGTAGTGTCATCGGCATACTGATGTGAAGATATAGAGTCGTCAAGGTTTTCAGAGAGGTCATTGACATATAGATTGAAGAGTACAGGACCAAGTATAGACCCTTGTGGAACTCCAAAACAAACGTTAGTTGTGTTTGACACTGCGTCGTCTAAAATGCATGATATGAACGACAAAATGCATGAATAACAAAATACAGAAATATATACCAACCCACGACTCAATGGATTTTGGCATAATAAGATATTTAATGGATTTTAATCAACGTCCTTGAATTTGCGATTTTTTTATGTCAAAGTTCACAGATGATCGCGCTAGGCCGAGGTCTAAAGCGCATCACACATATTTCAGCCCTTCATGTTGCATGGCCCTTCATCGCCGTATATAGGCTTATTTGTATCGTATACTGTATAGAAGCTATATATGTACGTCATGCAGTGCCGACAGTAGTATATAACGACCGCCGTAGAATGAAGAGGTGGGCCGAACAAAATACAATGATAACTGTCTTCTTTTATTATTCTTACTAGTAATAAATACATTATTTTATCGTAGTAAAGTTCGTGCGATATTTTCTTACTAATAAATACATTATTTTATCGTATAGTAACGTTCTTGCAAATCTTTCGGTCAATTTATGAAATTTACAATGGGGCAAAATAAAGAAAATACCTACCCAGTCAAACTTTGTTTTACGTGGCTTTTCGTTGGACGAAATGTGACGCGTATAGTAGTCCAAAAATCACAAAATTTGCGCATATGCAATGGCAACGGGCAACACCAGATTATTGTGCTATACGAAAAACTCACAAATCCATAATGATTCTCATTATTATAGAAACGCAGTTTTATTTTTAAGGGGAGACCATTTTACTATACAATGTTGTAAAACCAAGCTTTGTGCCCTCTTTACCGCTTGCTTTTCTTTGTCTTACCCCTACCAGCAACGGCGTTTCTGAGGTCATGCACAAAATATCTTGTTTACCTCGGACTCGGTATATAAATAAATATTTATTGTTTTTATTTTGCGTCTAGATCTTCACGTGTATTATTACTATATCAAGGTAACCTTTTTACTTCTAAATTCAATGTTTAATTAAGCCACTACTTTAATTTGTATATAGAAGATTGTATATAATGGAGAATTTTGCGTTTGCTTCCCATTCCTTTCTCATGCGTAAATTATAGAAGACAGAGCTAATGGGGTCGGTATTGGATTTCGTTTATGATGTTAGTAATTAATACGGTATATTATTATTCGTTTTATTATTCATCACAATTGTGAGCCATTACGGTGCACTCTAAAGAAACTTACAAAATTTGTACTTCTTTTACCTAAGTTTTAAATAGTCCCCATCACAGTGTTTACAGTAATATATTGTAGATCAGTAATTATCGACGGAACTTGTTGGACCTTTTATCTCTTTATCAACTTGTATTACGTTTGTAAATATTATTATTCAATACCGATTAAATTCTTGTTTGAATAGAGATCCAAGTTTCCGACTTGACATTGTGCTATGTTCTGACATTTCGAGTTTGCCGATCCATGTTTCAAGAATACAGATCTAGTTAACCGGGTAATTTTGACCAAGGGAAAATTAAATTTGTTCGTGTTAGCGAGGAGTTAGAGTAAGCGAGTTCGAGAATCGATATCGCAATTGTGTAAAGTATGTAAATATTATTAACGATGCAGTGAAACCTTTGAATCATGCATGTTTTTTGTTGTGCATAATTTTCGATGTTTACAGTTTTAAATTTAATAAAGAAACCACTTTGTCTTTGATGTGAGCGGAGCATTGCATGACTATCGCCCGTATTCTAAAAGCTCACTCACACTCACACTCAATGAGTGGAGGTTCAATCTGAGCTTCTCTTGAATGTCAATGCTGTTTTTGAATAGCTGAAGGGCGAGTAGTCACCGAGTAAGGTATGGCACTAGCCCTCCAGCTATTCAAAAACAGCATTAACACTCAGGAGAAGCTCAGATTGAACCTCCACTCATTGAGTGTGAGTGAGCTTTTAGAATACGGGCGTAAGTCTATGAAATAAGAGGGTGTTGATGGGGTATACCGTGAGTCGTGATTCACTCAATTTTGGTTACCGTTAGTCGTGAAAACACTAGCTAGAAATTTAGCGTGCGTCGTGCGGAAAAAATACCGTTTATCGTTTCGGAACACTTTTCAATATTTACCGTTAAAATACCAAAATGTTACTTATGGTTACCGTTAAAATACGAAAATTTTTACTGTTTACTGATTTTCAGAACCCCCATCTAGACCCTCTAATAAGATTTCGAATCAAGTAAATTATTACACTATAATACTGTATTTCGTTGTTTATGTTTGAAATAGCTGCCACAAATCTCCAATGTACATGTTCTTCTATAAAATTTTTCGATGGAAAGTAAAATAGATAAAGTTATGTTGGTTTACTATAATGCTATACATAATGCTATACATAATGCTATACATAATGCTATACATAATGCTATAAAAGGTCTTGGTAAGGTCATATATAGATACAACACATATACAGAATGGAGTGTAATAAGACCTCCCTTCACTGGCAAAAACTGGACCGTCCCCATGCAACCATTAGATTTTGTTGATTTATTAGCACAAAAATCGTTAGATCATGAGATTATTCTGAGTGAATTTCTACTTGGTTTGTTCATAGGTCGTCCCAACAAGTATTAAAATGCTGAGTTGGCGAAATGTATTAAAGACAAACCAATACTCCGTTACACAAAGGGTGAGTATTCGTACATTCTTGCTCTGCAAGTTACGTCATCGCCGCATTGTTCGATGAATTTAACAAAAGGTTTTCCGTGTTTGCAATCCCCTTCCATAAGATTGGTTGCACAAGAAGCACCTATCGCTAGACATTACTGCATGTTTTTATGACGCTGCTTTTGACCTTTCTTGACATACAGTATATTGACATCTTTTGTGCTCCTCTCTATTACCAGAGAGATTTGACTTCCGCTACCATTAAGGGACCATTAACCAATCAGGTGCATTTTATATATCTGATTAACCAATCAGATACATTACTAAGCCAGTGAGGGGTAGGGATAGTGGAACTCAAATCTGAATCTCTCTATTTCGTATGAAGTATACTGCATGTCGAAACATTAATTTCCTTCGATAAAACGTCAACCATTAATAATGTATCAATTACAACACGTATTAGTATCACACTTTCTATAATCATATTTCTAAAGCATTGTAGAGTAGGTTTTGTCAATCTGCTATAAATTTTTGGTGAACCAAAACTAAACTCAATGTGCGTCGGATGGTCGTATCAGTTTTAAGGGAGGTTCTTTTATTTAGCATGCGCTATACTACGTGGAAACCCGAGAACCCAGAGAATATCTACGGTTTGAGAGTGTCAAACTCTTAGCACTCCCCCCTGAACATGTCACCTATAGGCAAAATTAAAATTAGACAATTGCATACTGCAAGAATCGAACTCCGATCATAGAGGCGAAAGGCACATCAGCCAACACTCTACATTTCAATGTCATTCTTGTTTTCAAATCTCTAATTGTTGTGGGCAGTGCATGTATTTATTTTCCTTGTTGTCGTAGAAGAAAAACGCCTTGAAAAGTAAACAACTTCCAGGAGAATAGTAGCTACACGCAACCTTACCTGAGTGCATGGTCTTAGTTGTATCTACTCTAATTCTTGTTTAATTTTTTAGTCGCGAAAAATTAATCATGTTGGTGGAAGCCATGGTGTTTCTGGTAAGTGTAAACATTGCATGAGTTCACCGTAGCTCGAAATGCATAGCCTAGTGTAATCACTGTACATTTTGAACGTTAAATTAGTTCTCGGATAACTAAGACAGGAAATTGCTAGAGCACGCCACCCTCGATGTGCGTACATTTAATTTTAGTGCTATCTTTGCTCTTACACAATCTCTCACTCTTTAGCCAATCTTATCCTATGGTATCAGCATCACATTGATTCCAGAAATCTGTTGTTTTTTTAGGAGTCTTTTTCAAATATGATCTTTCATCGATTTTGGTCCGTGTGGATGAAGTTCATCGGCCATTCTGGCAGTTCTTGGTTAGGCTATGTGGCATTGTGGGCGGAATCTTCGCCACTTCTGGTGAGATGACCAACGTTATTTTAATACTGTATGTTTATAGTGATTGGTTAAGAACCGTGTTTCTACAGGTATAACTATCGAGAAAAAACACGGTAATTACCCGCTGCAGCAATAGTGTCGAGTAGCTTTCTTGTAATATCGTGAAAGAATGGAACATAAACCTTCCAAAAATCTGTCTCTACAAACAGAGGAAATTTGTCATGCCCTTTGGGCTCGTTTTCCCGCCAATCAATTTTATTTTTCACCCGAACTTCCACACTTTCTGTAAATTGATGAGTGGAAACAACGAAGATGTTTTCTATTGCTGAATTTGTTTGTTGTTTGTAGCATTTACTTCAACACGATTAAATTCGCAGCATAGCTGATGTGGTCGTGCATTTACATAGTTATGTGCCTAACCCATCCTGTCAACTTTCCCTGTGGGAGGAAACACGGAGTGCCCGGAGAAAACCCACGACTTTCGGCAGAGCGTTGACTTACTCTTTTCACATTAGGACTGGGTTCCAGTCACAATGAGAAGTCCTCATCGAGATTCGAACCTGCGGCCTTAGAGGTGAAAGGCAAGTGCGCTAACCACTTCGCCACCGAAGCCCCTAGTTTAATTAGAGTTCTATGGGATGGTACCAGACAGTAATCTGCCGGATACTGGTCAGGGAAAAATAGTAACTGGATACCAGATAATAACTGGACACCGGATATTAATGATGATACTTGGACAACACCTACGTATTTTCTCCCATAATATAGTCCATTGTTTAGTATATATGTGGGAAGTTCACATCACGAAAACAATTTCTGCATGCCCAGTAATTTTCTGCATGCCCTAGCAAAAGTTCCAATACTATCCGGTAAATATCTAGCAACATTTTACTGGATACTGGATACTTCACGATGTCTTTATTTTACAGGATCCGTTGTCACCGGAATTTCGCCCGCCAGGAGGGCAATATCAATAATAAGGGGCGAATATCCTAGGAATATTGCCCCCCAGGGGATCGAATACCCTAGGAATATCGCCCCCCTTTAGGAAATTCGCCCCCCTCCCCATATAAGTTTTGAATTTTTCATCTAAAAACAGTATAGTACTAAATACCATAAACAAGATCTATATATAAGCATTATACCCAACCAATTCAATTATTTTCAATCAATGTGAATGAATAGTTTTGTGAATAACGTCTGCGCAGGAGGCTACATCGGTAGAGACAAGTAGAATTTTTGTGCTCTTAATAATGAAATTAAACGGTTTGATTATAAAAAAACATATAGTTTATGCATTTGTCAGTTAAAAAAAACAAGTTTTGACAATACCAATAATTACAATAACCAAAATGGTGATTACTTTTTAACAATGAGTTTAAGGATTAACACTGAAAATGCAAAATATGCATGATGTGCTGTGAAGCGTCACAAGTCATATTGATCTACTGTAAACCCTTTCGATACATGTAATTGTAAATTTGTATTCATAACAATTTTGAATTGATATTGATTTCAAATGACGAAACCCATGTAATAATTATCCCCTGCAACTGTTAGGAAGGGCGGAATTTTCAACGAAGGACGAAAATCCTAAAAGGAAAGGTGAAATTTCTAAAGGGAGGCAAATTTCCTAAAGGGGGGCGAATTTCCTAGGAATTTCGCACCCTACCCCCGGGAGGGCTATATTACTAGGAATTTTGCTCCCCAGGGGCTGGGTCTTAGCTAGGATTTTAGATCTTGGGCGTGTTTCTAAATGACCATGGTGTGCATATGTCAATTACCTCAAATAGCCAAATTCACGGTTCTAGTTATGCTCGCAAACAACAGACAATACCTGCGGTTGTTCTATGCTTTGCAACCAAATACAAGGCGAGCATACGCTCATATTGCGCACTGACATTAAAATATTAAGTTATTTCAGCAACTCTTAGGGGTACTTAAAACCATTTTAACACCATACAGTCCCATTATCCATCAAAACATTAAAACATTAAAACATCACATGCAGATCACTTTTGCCAATTTCAACAACAACCGTAGATTTTACAAACTTTCTCACGACCTACAGTAAATATGAAGAAATTCTGTCCGTTATTTTATGAACCTAAACGGCCTTATATAAATAATGAAACCGCGTTCATTTTATCTAGCCGACTGTAGCCGTGTTTTTCCCTTTTTGGCCGCGATAACACGGCCAACACGACCCTCTAGCTAAGACCCTGCTCCCCTGGGGGGGGGGGGGGCGAAATTCCTGAAACACCGGCACAAAGTGACATTCCTAATATACATGCAGCAGCACTTATACAAAAAGTATTTGTTTTATACTCATATTATATATTCGCGTTGTAGGTATGCTTCATTCACTTGTTGGATTTCTTGTAGAAAAATTATATTGCAAGTTTAACAAGGAAAAGGTAAACAGTGATATCCAGCTACTATGCCGTCTGTGGCATAGATTATAGATCATACCAGATGTCTCACTCAGCCAAAATTGTGTCCGCGATTTTTTATGAGCACGAATTGGCCGCCATTTTGGCAGTAAGTTTAATCCACGCCATGAAACGTGAGCAATCACGTACTTTGGCAGTAAGCGCCATTTTGGCAGTAAGTGTCGCACGCGTCATCTGGCGTGATAGCCTCGCGAAAATCGCGGACACGAAAATCATATGTAAATGCAATTATATGTAAAGTCTGTGAAGGAAGAGACTTGAGAGGCTTTGGGGGAAATAAAAGTGAATCAATAACATGCAACTGTACAAAACTGCATGTATGTGTAATCTGTGTTGATGCATGTTAATTAATTGGTAGACATGCTTGTGATGTTACTCTGAGTGCATATCCACACCGGGTAGACTTGAAAAATATGCCTGGCCACGGTGGGAATCGAACCTACGACCTTTGGAATACCAGCCCAATGCTCTGCCAACTAAGCTACGTGATCAGGTCGGTTCGAGTATGTGATATTTCGGAACTGAGTCTAGTTCCTTCTATATTACATACTCGAACCGACCTGACCGCGTAGCTCAGTTGGCAGAGCATTGGGCTAGTATTCCAAAGGTCGTAGGTTCGATTCCCACCGTGGTCAGGCATATTTTTCAAGCCTGCCCGGTGTGGGTATACACTCAGAGTAACATCACAAGCATCTTATTCACCTGAGTCACACCAACACAGCAAATATCATAATTGGTAGACAATTACAATTTTATAGCAATTCAAATTAATTTGTCGGGTGCAAACCAGGTCTGAACATTTATTGACAACTTTATTTTCTCAATCAGCGATACATACTAATAGAAACCAATGCTTGATTATAATGAATTTGTTTATTGATATCGACGAAGACTGTCGGGTAATGGCAGAGAAAACCCATATTTTAACAGAATGTACTGAAACGTCTAAATCCTTAAACACAGCACACTTCCATTAACAAGAAGTGTAAACGCCTGTAAATAATTGAATGTTTGAGATTCGAACAAACGTTTCGCCAAATTCATTAACGATAATATTAATTTCTTATTTTTATATCCAGGAGCCAAAGACTGAAAGTGTGGGAGACTCTCATGATTCTTCGATTTCTAATCATCTCGTGCCAAATTCTAATGGTCCTAACAATCAACCAGTAATATCGTAGTACGTTATATCACATGCACTTGTATACGTAGCAACACGCGAGTATGGGGGTCGGCACGAAGCTCTAGGAAGATGTTCTGTGACTGGTTGATTATGACAATGACAAAAGAATAAGCTACAGAATGGATTTTCTAAAGAACGAACTACGAAACAAGAACAATATTCCTTTTGTTTATGTAAGCCAATTACGTCTTTTGTCATTGTTATAATCAACCAGTCACAGAACATCTTCCTAGAGCTTCGTGTTTACTGGGGTATGGTGGCCGGGTCATGTCTACAATACGTACCCTGCTAGCTGGAAAACATTTGTGGATTCTTGTTACCTTCTAGTTCCACTGATCTTGAAAGAATACTGGATTGAGTATGTATATTGAATAAAAATGAGCCCCATAAGTCAGGCATTACTATGACCAACAGATAACGTATCATGGTTGAACATCATTGCATGTACACATTTTTGTTGTAGTTTTGGCATCGTTTCTTTCAAAGCAGAAGAATTAATGATATTTTCTTCTTGTGTTTGGTGTCTTAGTAATGCGTGATTTCTATTGCCTTAGCAATAACACCGCGGTCAGACGTCCGCGTGTATTAACTGCTTGTATTCAAAAGACTGGAAATACTGTCGTATTGTCTTCACGAAGCTCTAAAGGTTTAAAGAAAATTACAAATGTTTAAAATCAGTATACCTTCGTCTTGACACAAGGAAAAAGCGGTGAAATTCCCTATCTTATAGCTTCAGCCATTTCCTTATAGTAATTAAACGCTTTTCTTTTCCCGTATGTGCTTCTGTTATTTTGGCAGACATTTTTCTCGCCATTTCCGCATACTCGCGCATGCGCTTTACGTTTGACCGCGGTGTTTCTAGCATCGCTGAACTAGCTTCATTTACTGCACCAATAGGTAATGGCCATTGGTGCATGTAGCTCTATCCATTTTTTCATTATACATTGCTCATTCCAGGAGATTCATTAATAGTGATTTTATCATGGGGAAGTGCTGACGTACAGTATATGGTACTTTCGCACGGTAATTAATTTGTTTTCACATCGCGAACGGGCGAATGCAATGAGGGGGAGTGAATTTTCCGAAAACAAATTAACAAGTGCGAAACTATAATGCAAAAGCACTTCCCATGAACAAATTTGCTTGTACTGAACTTCTTTTCCGTTGAAAACCTGGCAAGCCCCGGTCAAGTGAGGACGAGAGTTGGCTGTCATGCATTGTTACACGGGACATTTCAAGCTCCAGATTAACATACTACGGTTTGACGACTGATACAACTAGGTTTTGAAAAAACGTACACAATAAACAATATATGTAGTACACACGTAAAAACGCAAAAGTTGTAACAAACCTGCAGCAGACTTGTAGCAATGCTGTCCAATAACTTGTCAACAAGATGTGTTCGCACTGCTTGTTCCCAGCTTGTTGACAAGTTGTCAACGGCTTGTTGACAACTTGCTACAAAGTTGCTGAGTTCAACAGACTTGTTGTTACAAGTTGTTGCAACAACTTGTTATCGTCCTGCAATTCAACAATTTGTCAACAAGTTGCGAGTGACAACCTTGTAGCAACTTGATGAAGTAACAGCATTATTACAACTTGCTGACAAGCTTGCTACCAGTCTGTTGCGAACACATCTTGTTGGCAAGTTGTGAGATTTTTACGTGTGTATTGGGGAAACATTAAAAACAGTTATAAACCAAGGCCACGTGACTGTCATACACTCCCATCCTCGTTTGATCCGGGCTTTAGTCTTCATGAAAGTGTTTTAGAATACAGCCAGTCCAACTTCTCATTTAATTTGATATATTTCATGTCATTGGAAAGATTACAGGAATATTTATAACAGACGTATAAATCATTGATAAAAGTCATATGTCATTTTAAAATAACGTTAACTTATATACACAATCTAATTGCAATTCATTAAAAAAACAAAAACCGAATTAGAGCGATAAACTAAATTTATGTTCATCTTCGGCCGAAACAAATGCAGTGAAGCACAAGGTGAGAAATTCCTGCATGCAGTGAATTTACTCCTACCAAAAGTTTCTCACGTGTGAGGAAATTGTTTCGCTCTCCTGATTGACTGATATGCATTGCGAAGCGATTTTTCGCATTTAAAATAAATCCATTCATAAAACTGAGTGTATACTGTATACCGATTTTATTGGATTATGGTCACATAAATTCGACTACCAATGCACTATAGCGCAAGAAAATAATATAAGAGCGCAATTTGTCCCAATGGGGCGAGATATCAGAGAAAAATGTTGCTACATGCATATTTGAGTTAATAAAGATCCGTTTTCTTTCATGATTATATTTTGTAAATATTCTAATATGACAAAAAGATAAGATTAAAGATGCTGTAAAGTCCGTTCTGCGCATATATTCTGCGCATCAACACATTCCATCAGTGGGGGAGCAACCTTTGGCATGTTGTTAATATTTCGCACCTTCCGAACTTTGTTGAATTGAATCTCTAGTCTGCATTCATTTACAAGCATAGCGAACCGGAAGAGTGTTAAAAATTCAGTATAATATATATGTAATGATATTTTACAACTGTAGCACTGAGTTCAAAATGTAAACACAGCGTTTGTTCACATTACGGACTTTACATCACCTTTAAAGAAACAGAGCGGAGCGGAATAATTATGAGAACGTAATTAATAGACGAACAGGATAGTCCTAGGTTTATCATTTACTGCCCACGGTTGAAGATATGCTAACTGCTGTGAGAGCGTTGATATACGCGATGGACATTCCTTGGCATAACATGAAGTAAAGGGTGTGTTGATATGCAAGACAAATCCACAAAAGACTTAATTTACGTTTACAATCGTGCAGTGATAATCACATGATTCTTATTTCCAACTTGTGGTCAAAGTATACAACGGTATATGTTACATCAGTGCTTCAATATATAGGCTACGCAGTCTTACAAACTACAACTGGTGATTAAGTGAGACTATATACCAGCTATTATATACATTTAGTTTGGTGGGTTTTGAAACCATATTTGGTACAGTCGTGGTAATGTCAAATCAGCATAATTACTGAGGAAAAATAGAGTGCTCTTTGTAAAGACATTTTGGTAATGTCGCGTATTGTTCAATATGTATATTACAGCAGTACGTTATGTATGTCTGGATTTTATATTTGTAGCATGGATCCAATAGTTGGAAATGATGTGCAGCAATAGCAACAAATTGTCGAACTAGCCAACCACACGTTTCATCACACCATGACAAACATGGAAACGTTCAGTCAGATTTCCAAGAAATTCAGATTCAATCATATCTAGTGACATCACTCCAGTATTGGTCTAGAAAATCTCCGAGATGTTCACATGCTTCCTCAAGACGAGGCTCGTCAAGTATCACATCCATCATGTCCTATATATAACGTAAAATAGGCAATCTTATATCTATCACGATTGACGAGCGAAATAGAATGCCTCAAAGCCCTAGCCTTTCAGACGCTTGCTTTAAAATCGTGTCATGCATTCAGAACACTTTCAGAGGTCATCCTGTCCCATAAATATCTGAAAAACTTGATATCTTCGTGTTTTCCTGTTTTCCCACCCACGAGACATTGTATCACAAATCAAATGTCTTCCCAATGAAGCAAAATTTGTTTCCGTGCAAACTTAGTAATATTTTGCTTCGCAATGCACCCTTTCAATAATTACGCCATTTGGTGTGGGAGCCTCGCTGTCATGAATCGTGAGCCAATCACCTTGGGTAATTTACTAATGAGAGCGAGGCTCCAAGACCAAAACGTATGTGTGACGTAATTATCAAAAGAGTGCATGTATTGCGAGTATATGGGAATTACAAAAACTTTCTGAGGCATAAATTTTATGACTACTCTGGTTGAGATTAAGTTTCAGAAGAAATACCATTGGATACTATATACTTGAGCATTTTGAGACTATACTTCAACATAGTGTCTTCGTTATATGTAATGATATATATACACTATGAAATTAGTCTTACAATTGAGACATACATGTAGCTCGGGTCTCTTTAACGTGATGGTTTCTATGGAGCCCACATGTTTTATTCTGCCCTCATATGATTAAAGTAATGAGAATATTTACCGCATCAGCTTGCACCAGCTTATTCGCTGCGAATATCTGAGTACTCGAATTCTTTGATGCCTTCTGTCCTCTGAGTTTCATAAGTTTTTCCACCACCTAGAAAAGACCCAATTCCATTCTCATCAAAGAAATGTTCAAGTTCACTGAAGTGGAGTTAAGACATTTAGCCGCCATACATCATGCATACCCCGCAAATAGCTGGAGTTAAAAAAATTTAATGCAGACATGAAATGCGCACACAAGAGCAAGAATGTTGAATGGAATTTGTTAGGTTATCATATTGTCAACAACATCAAAAGTGTGGTAAAATACTTTTCGAGACTAATTTTGTTAACTTGATTGAATAAAATGAAATTCCTGCCAGTTAGTACTCTATTGTAAGAAAAGGTAATTTTTTTATTGTCGTGACATTAATTTACAAATTTAAATTTAATTAACAATACATTTTCTAAAATACGGCAGTTGAAGGGAAAAGGCGATAAAAAAATCGTTTCCGGCCTTATTTGGAAGAACTGATGTGTAACGGATTTTTACAGCATTTTCAAATCTTGCATGTTTAGAAATATTGTGACCAAAATCATAATAAAACGGAGAGTTGTCCGCCATCTAGCCTGGACTGTTGTGAATAGGCAAGGGCAATGGTCATTACGAGCCCGAAATTATAATTTGTGTACAATTCCCTAAAAAGAAATTGACTGGAAAATTTTTAACACCTACTAATTGTTATTTGGATGCTCTTGGTGCTTTGGCCAGAGCCCCTCGTCGCACCGCGCGTAAGAATGGCTCTGGGTACGAGAATGCCTTCGTTCTACTTATTAAACAATCGAGCCAGGGATTGGAGGCGAGGTTTACCATTTTAAATGCGCCAAATAATTTCGCGACTACTTAGACAGTATCCATGGGAGGATGTGCAGTTTTCGGTTCTAATACAGTACCCTCGTCAGAGAAACTGAAATTAATATCGAGAAAAATTTCCATCATGATTTTCCGACGCTGGAAAAGTTGATTCGATTCCACGCGCATCTTCGTGACTCCTACATCGATTTTGATCGATATCATGAGACTGCTCGCAGGCTACGTGACTCCGGTTCGTTGGAAATTTTGCTTCATGTTCCTCTGAGGATTGTACTGTAATTGTGGAACCTACCTTTGGTATAATTTTAATATAAACCACGATCGGGGTGAGTGCACTCTCGCTTATTTGTGAAGGATAGTTAATTGACTTGCAGTCCAATACCACCAAATGTTTCTTTTCATTCAGCAAACTGAATATAACATCTAACTCTTCTTTCACCTCGTCTGCAACATAATTTTAAAATTCTGCTAAATGGATTGTACTATTGTTTAGCTCGTGGAAAAGCTAACCACACCGGTACTGTATAAACTAATCAAAACAAATCAAAACTAGGTCTATTCAACACCGCGGAAAAACGTCTGCGCATGCACCAAATTATGAAAATATGGAGGGGAATTTGAATATCAATTTCTAAAACAAAAACATGCTTATTAATTGGTCAAAAATTAGTAAAACAAACGAGAAAATATAGCAAATAGGTAGATTAGTCATTAATTGAAAGCGTCCTGGCATTTAAAGTATGGAATAAAATATAATTCATGTAAAAATAGTTGATTTTAACGAACACGACTTCGAAAATATTTGCAAAATTATTCAAAACAAAAATTCAATCTCAAAAGTTAAGAAAACTCTCGAAAAGTTAAGCTTCTTAACCCACTCAAATTGTAGAATAAATCCTAAAGTTTAATTATTGTGAACACGAAAATTTTCTATATTTGGCGACACAGTTTTTTTTAAAGAAATGTATCACAAACGAAAATTCGGAAATTGTCGTTGCTTAGTTGATAAACAAAATGTTTCAGACGATAAATTTGTCAACAATCACCTTTAGTTCATGTTCTTGTATAATACAATTTCTTGAACCTTCTGGCTGTATTTATTCCTAGTTTTTAGAATGACATGTTTATTTTTGCGCTCGAAATCTAGCTGTAAAGACACACAATGAAGTCACTCCTTTTTACCGCCATTTTGAGCCTTCGGAAACTTTCGGAACAGCTTCTCGTCAAGTTCGCAATACTATTACAGGTAAGGTTGACGCATGCGCAGACGTTTTTCCGCGGTGTTGGTCTATTCATACTGTATAATGTTTAGGTCTGCGCGGAGTTCCATGCAGTAAGAGTCGTCATTTAAGGAGGCTCCCTACAGTTTCCAATATATGTTAGTGTTTTAAACTGAAAGCTATTTGAATCTAAAAAAACTAATTTTTTCACAAGCCTTTGTTTCCTCTTATATAACAGAGCAATTTTAACCCACAATCGCTACTCTTTACGTTACCATGACAACATGACGTCACCATATATTTGGCCTATATCAACCAAAAAAACCGTCTTAGCGGACAAATAACCGCAGTGACCTACCTTTTTTATTGCAGAAAATACATTGTTATGAAGTTTTGAATCTTTTTTGAAAGTTATTTGAATATCGACAGCGTAGTTTTCGAGAAACTCAATTTCAGCCTTTAAGATTGCATTTTAGCTTTTGGAAAGGCTGCGAGAAAATGCCCCGAGAATTGCTCAAGATACAAAAAATGTTACCCTGGTTGTGACGTCACGCACATCCAACGAAGGATATGCATATTCATGATAGCAAAATGCATAATGATTCTGTTAGAAATGAATTGTTTATCTTCTTTTCAAGGAACAACAAGGAAAATCTGTAATAAGGTTTTGAAACTATACGCTGAATCTACCTTCCAAATGGGGGAAACTTTATTTTTATTGCTATTTCCCTTCAAATGTGTCAAATGACAGATCAGTAAGGAAGCATGATATACCGTATTCACTCGATTGAGCGCCGTCCCCGAATGAGTGTCGCATTTGAGATCATTTTTTTTAAGAGCGCCACCCCCGAATGAGCGCCGCACTAAACAGTGTAAAAACTTTCCACCGTCAAAATGGGGACATTTAGTGACAAAAACCTTTTAAAACTTGTTTATTTTATTGTTAAAAGTTCTTTTTATAATTCACAAATAAAAGATTTTTTAAAGAGCGCCGCCCCCGATTGAGCGCCGCCCCCGAATGTGCGCCGCATCTGAAGCTCTGAAAATTTAAAGAGCGCCGCGGCCCTCAAATGAGTAAATACAGTATTGATTTCTTAACATTCTCCTTGTATTGTCCAGGTTTCTGAAATCCAGCTTTTTTCCAGGTCTGCTTATCGTATGGTTTAATACCACAGTGGAACCCTGTTAATAGAACCAATTTATAAAGAAATGTATTTCTTGGTATCGATGTGGCGTTTTGCCAGGGCAGTTTACATAATTTTGTACTTTTTGCTGCTCTGTCTAGTGCATGTTTCTTCTTCTGATGCATGTGAACGAGTATACGAGTCATGAATAAATGAGTGTATGCAGTGAACTGTAATAACACTGGAACGCTAACTGCAGGTAAACATGCCCATACTTGCCCGAAGCCAAGATGGCGCTTCTCGCAAGCTCAGCGAGCAATAAATTAACTTTCAAAAGGACTGGGGAGAGTTTCGAGGAGCGGGAAATTCAGTCAAAAGGTTGTTTTTGAGCGAAAATCAGCAAGAAAAAGCACTTTTTTATCGAAAGTCTTCAACTTTAAAGATTCAAACCTGGTTTCCTGGATAGTTCTAAGTATTTTACATCCACTAACAGCAAAAACTTCCTGGGTAACAGCTTGATATTCAAAATATTACACAAGTTTGAACGTGCCGAAAAAAACTTCGCACTTTGACTCCTGAAAAAAGAACTTTATAACTGCTCTACGTTCTGGAAACATGTTTTGTATTAAATTTCAGGTATTGTTGAAAGTTTTTAGCTTTTTTCCTTGTTGAAATACAGCTATTTAGTGGTCGAAAACAGACGTCTTTTAGGCGGCGTATTTTCCACTCCATACCTACATGGCGGCCATCATGAGTGGCTTCAAAGATGGCGGCCAAGTTATCGTTCCAGTTCTCTTAGAGTTCACTGAGTGTATGTACCCCATTGAACTATAAATAAACTGGAAGGCTAACTGCTATGATGAAGGCCTATGATTTGATGAAGCCAAAATAGTTTTTCTGAGTTATGAGCAGAAATACTTGACCCCAAACGTCGGGCTATATATCAAATTGAAGCTATTGAAAATTGCTATTCGGTGTGGAAATTTCAAGACTTCAGCCAAAAGAAAAATATTTTAAAAATACAAAAACAACTGCAAAACGGGAAATTATCGGTAATTATGTTTGTAGTTTTTTAATATTTCCCTTTTAGCTAAAGTCTTGAAATTTCTACACCAAATCGCGTTTTTCAATAGCTTCAATTTGATATATAGCCCAACGTTCAGTGTTGAGTATTTCTGCTCATAACTCAGAAAAACTAAAATACACTGGCTTCAATTTCCCCCCCTGAGTTAGCCTTCCAGTTTATTTATAGTTCAATGATGGACCCTCATGAGACCATTCAGTAACTTGTTGATACGTGCACATCCGCCAGAAGAAGAAAATCCCAGCAAAAATTGCGGACCATAATAAAGAGGGGACCGTGTTAATAAGGTGGCAGTAACGAAGAATTCCACTGCAGTACCCCACATTTGAGATATCATCGTGAGACTTACCGTTCTTAAGACTACTTTGCGTCTTTGGAGGACTCGGCGTTCTAAAAGACGTCACAGATAACGAATTCCCAAATCTTTCTGGTGCAATGGATCCAAGGCCAATCAGCGGTTTTCGTTTTGCCAAACTGATGTCTGATTCACAACGATGAATGATTAGTCTGTAGATGTATGTTGAATGGGCATGTGAGTTGCATGCATATAATGGAACGTATATTATTAATTTGTACACACTGATATGAAGCGGTTCTATATCTCTATAATTATATTGGCCTATACTAGAATATGGGACACGAGTGTGGCAAAGTGAGCTTACCAAAGAGCATTGTAATAACATTGAGAAGGTACAGAAAAGGGCAGTCTGTTCTGAAAAGGAATATGAAGAAGCATTGCGTGCGGCGGTTTGCCAATCGCTAAAAGCAAATACATTCTTGCAAAAATTTCAAGCTCGTTGGAATAGACAATACTTTAGCTACGACTGTCCATCTTCAGTTGTGAACGGCAATCAACATGCCTTTTTTTGTTTTGGTGTTACGATGCATGCATCTATGGAGTGGAACGGTGAAACTCGCACATGAATCTAAGACAGCATGCAGCATTACAAAGACGCA
This sequence comes from Paramuricea clavata, assembly GCA_902702795.2. Lineage (NCBI taxonomy): Eukaryota > Metazoa > Cnidaria > Anthozoa > Malacalcyonacea > Plexauridae > Paramuricea > Paramuricea clavata. The sequence goes on along the minus strand of CACRXK020001199.1, from coordinate 40,132 downwards.
CATTCGTAGAGAACCCATTTCAATGTCTATAACATCTAGATATTTTATTACCTTCCTTCAAAACGTGTTTTGAGGTAATGGTACAGAGCTTTGTGCATCATATCTGTCACCTTTATAAGAGTAATGAATTCTGGGAATTAATATTTAATTAGCGTATTCAGTAAATGATTACAACAACAAACGACAACAATTTTATTCAGTACCCTTCATAATTGCAATAATTATACATTATATATATGTATAATAAAATTAAGTTTGAAAAGCGCTGGCTTCCCGAAATAACTGAAAAGCTAAACGAGTCACAACGAGCCATTGCAATAACAAATATTTTAATATTTAAAAATATTGCTGATATTTTTGGCCAGCATGACAGATTAGTATAACAATCATAAATCATATAGATAATTTCTACCATAATAATGATGATAGATATACAAACATAGACATAACAAATAAAAATATAAAGACTCTAATATGCAAGCAGAAATATAAAGTACAAAAACTAATATTCCCCAATCAATTTTGCTTTAAGTTTCTTTTTAAAGTGATTTATGCTGAACGATGATCATAGCCGGCAAGTCCGGTGTACAAGCTCAGTTCTTGGCGTACATATGGAGTATAGTTGTTTACAAAAACAAAGTCTAAAATATGAACACAACTGGTTATTCAACTGGCCAAGTAAGACGAAGTTAAACACATTAAAGAAAACGCTTTATTACGGGGAGTCGGGACCAGTATAAACAGATTGTCAATTTAATTGTCAATTATATAATAAATTGTCAATTTCCGTCCGAAGTTTGTTGTATTTGATATATTTGTCAGCATTGTACTTCGCTGAGTGTCCAAATACTAGAATTTTATCTTGATTTTCTTAACTTCGATGCAGCACAAAATTAAACGCAATAGATTATATATTAAGTCTTTTAAACCTTCTGGAGGAAATCTCTGAATTTAAAATTATTGTGTTGTTATTTTAAACGCATGCATGCTAATTATCAATTAAGGTGGCTCAATACACTTTTTAGCCAAAGGAGCAAAAGTTGAATATTTTCTGTTTAAATGCTTTTACAGGGTTAAGTTTTACTTATAATTGTAACACATAGTAAGACGTGTCACAGACAAGAAGAATTCTGATAAAAGTCGCGTTTCCATGACAACTATAACGAATACTGGCAACACTAAATAGCCGAAAATATCGCAGTTTTTCGAGTTTTTTTAAAAAATGAGTTCGGTGACCCCAACCTTTTTTTTAATAAATCAGTTACGTTAGTGTCGAGAAACATTTCTGGGAAGTTTAAAAAAAATCTGTCGACTCAATTCTTTAGAATTAAATTTCGACTTTTTTGACAGTTTCTGTCGACAATTTTTTTTTATTTTTCCATCATGAAATCTTGAAGCATGTATCTACTCATGTACAAATTTTCAGGGTACCTTACCGAACTCGTTTTTGAAATAATCACGGTTTTATTCCGCGCGGCCAAAGTTTTTCACACTCTGCAAGATCAATGAATTGACATGCGCGTACATGTTTTCGCAGGCGCATCTCCAGAAAAACACGCACAAAAAAGTTTTTAGTCTCGTCGAAATATCAAATATATATTGTGTTTTCTTGCTTAGAAATGCAAATATATTTGGTTTTTCATGCTAACTCGGGATAACGCCAAGAGAACAGGTGATTGTCGGTCGTTTGGTATAAGATATGTGTGACATGTATGAACTTTTTGGCTTTTCTACATAGTTTTATATTCGTTTTCAGTCGTAACTTGTGTGTTTTCATGTTGTTGTTGACAAGTTAAGACAGTTTGAGCCGGCGCATGATGCTGTTTCACTGAATTCCTTTGCTGTTAGTAACACTTTGAATACATTTACCAGTTGTAACTACAAAAAAACTCTGGATATGAACTTATAAATCGCCAAATATTGGAGTAAAAAACTTTTCGCCGGTCCGGGGCCGATCGCCAGTTTTCACAAGAGTTTGAAAGTTGAACATTGCATTTTTTTACCTTAAAATGTCTTCTAAAAAGACTAGTTATTCAATGTTCAGAGCTAAATCAGGACGAAGTTTGTTCTTTGAGAACAAATGAGAACAAGGAAGACTCAAAACATCAAAATAAACATGACTTGTGGTTCGGATTTTATACTGAAAAAGTTGTATTTATTTTTGCATATATTTTTAACATTTTCGCGCGAGAACTGAAGATTAGGTACCAGTCCCCCAATGATGAAAAGTGTATGGAGCCACCTTAACCAATGAAATATCTTCGTTTGTCATCCCCGAGCCGGCGGCGCGAAGCGCCGTGCGAGGGTACTAATTCCCCCCGGCTATTTACACCCGGAGAAACGAAAGCATTAGGGAAGTCTGAAGTTCATCAATGAGCGCGGGCGTCGGTCACCAACGATGGGTGGTCATCGTCACTGATCTCAAAAATATGGCGGACTGTCATTAAAAGCGGACACTGATTGGTCCAATTTAAAGTTTGCATTATAACGGCTGCATGACGACAGCGAAATAGCAAACATTTGACATTTCTTGATTTGATGAGTTGATGATTGACAAATTTCTTGCAAATATTCTTCATTTTTGCTCGTATTTCTGCAAGATTTTGTAAATTTCAAGAAAGAAAGAGCGAAAGAATCAGCTAAAAGAAGGGAGCCGACGTTAACAAAGGTAAGTTTGTTTTAAATATTGATTTTATAATGGCTTTAAAACCCGACGGCCTTTGTGAATATGAAACAACTAAACAAGACAGCATATAATTTCAGTGTATCTTTAATATTGATTCCCTTTTTTATTATATTGAATTTTTTAAATAAAAATAAAGCAAAGTTATTTGCAAGCGAGAATTTGAAATCATTTTATTGCAAAACTCAAAGTTTATCGATAAAGCCATTTAATAGTTAAAGGCAGTTTTATAGTTTTATAAAGAACACTTTAAAACGTTTTGTGAATTGTTTGTGGTTGAATTTTACCTTAAATTGAAGCTTGTATTACGTATAATTACATACCTAACATAAATATGTTGGGAAATTGATAATTTTGTAATTAAAAGTGATATTTTTAGGCGATTTTTCATTTGTATTAAGAATATTCTCAAAAAATTATCGTGTTACCATGACAACTACTTTAGATACTTCATGTTCGTAAAATACAACGGTTTTGTCAGCAATGCGAGGGTTTCTGCATGCATGTATTTTCTAGTATATTGCTATATGATATATTGCGTTAGTTCTTAAGAACGAAGCAACAACATTATATATTATATTTATTTATTCATATAAGGATCTTCCCGTTCCCGTGTTATGTACGCATGCATGGTCCCATGAGAACGAAGCAAAATTATGTTGATATATAGTGCGTGAGTTAATTCTTGACTTAAGAACGAAGCAACAATATATTATATTATTGATATAAGGATCTTCCCGTTCCCGTGCCATGTATGTGGTCTCTTGAGAACAAAGGAAAATTATCCCCGAGCCGACGGCGCGAAGCGCCGTGCGAGGGTACTAATTCCCCCCGGCTATTTACACCCGGAGAAACGAAAGCATTAGCGGAGTCTAAAGTTCATCAAGTATCGCGGGCGTGGGTGACCAACGGTGTTGAGTGGGTGGTCATCCTCACTGATCTCAAAAATATGGCGGACTGTCATGAATAGCGGACACTGATTGGTCCAATTTAAAGTTTGCATCATAACGACTGTATGACGACAGCGAAATAGCAAACATTTCTTGATTTGATCACAGATTTGATGATTGATAAATTTCTTGCAAATATACTTCAATTTTACTCGCATTTTTGCAAGGTTTTTGTAAATTTCAAGATAGAAACGGCGAAAGAATCGGCTAAAAGAAAGGAGCCGACGTTAACGAAGGTAAGTTTGTGTTAAATATTGATTTTATAATTGCTTTAAAACCCGACGGCCTTTGGCCCTTTGCGTATATGAAATAACTAAACAAGACAGCATATAATTTCAGTCAATTCAGTGTATTATTAATATTGATTCCTTTTTTATTATATTGAATTTTTTTACTAAAAGGAAAGCAAAGTTATTTGCATGCGAGAATTGAAATCATTTCGTTGCAAACTCAAAGTTTATCGATAAAGCCATTTAATTAAAGCCAGGCAATTTAGTTTTATAAAGAACGTTTTAAAACGTTTTGCGAAGCTTTTGTGGTTGAATTTTACCTTAAATTGAAGCTTATATTACGTATAATAACATACCTAGCAAATATATGTTGGGAAATTGATAATTTTGTAATTAAAATTGATATTTTTAGGCAATTTTTCATTTGTAAGAATATTCTTAAAAAATTATCGTGTTATTACCATGACAACAACTTTGGATACTTCATGTTTGGAAAATACAATGGTTTTGTCAGCAAGGCGAGGGTTTCTGCATGCATGTATTTTCTAGTATATTATTCAAATAAAGCACTGTCCAACCAGAGGCATTTCCACAAATCTGTGGAAAATCCACGTGACCAGAACAAGGAATCTTCATCCATCTCACAGACGTTCTCTCGCGCGCTTCGTCGAGAGTAACGTCTGTACACATGCAGACTAATTTAGAGTTGCAGATTTTATAGATTCATCAATTCCATATACCTGCTCCTTGAAATCTAATATAATTAAATTACAAACTATATTCTGGTGAAAGCGTCGCTCATCCAGGAACTATGCCATTACAAGGCATCCAGGCCTGTCCCTAACTATGACCCCAAATTGTACTGAGTACATGGATCGGCTATCACTTATACGTATATAAGACCGGATTTTATTGTGCCATCAATTTATTTATTAATTGACAAGCACATATATATTGTATACTTTATAGTAGAAACTAAAACCAACGTGCAACCCATATTTCACCTCATCCTAAAGACTTAAATTAGTTGGCTCGTGTTCATATATTTAACATAACACCACTGATCAAAGATACGATAGTCTGGAAGCGCGGCAAACATCAAAGCAACATACCCTGTACAAATTCTTGGTACACGCTTATCCCTATTTCACGAATACTCAATTATACGAAAACACAATGAGCTCAATCACCGTGACCGTGCATGAATTAACATAAAATCAGAAGAAAAAAAACACAAAAAATTCTGTTTAGTTTCCAAGCCATCCTATCTTGATATACGTAGAATGTGGTTCAGTTCAGGCTTCAAATATACGGATTTTATTTTCTCGTCTTTCTATGAATAATAACCACCAAGCAACCACACCCTCGATATATCCATCGTTATTTTAGTTGCTCATTCTATAAACTGGATGGGATGCCCCTATATGTTTATCGACGCATGCGCCAACAAACGGCGATTTTGACTCGGATGTCGCGAAAACAGCTATTGTTCCTGATATTTACACAGCTAATTTTGAGTGGGCAATTTTATAATCCAAGAGATGAATTTTGACACTAATTATGATTAAAAGGAGAATCTTTTGTATGTTACGTGTCAAAATGAATGAATATAGTTTATAACTTGGTCATGATTCAACCGTTCCGCACGTTGTAACCAATAATCTATTGGCGTTGTAATGATGCCATTATTCGCAATAAAGTATTGGGTTGTAATTGGGTCTACAATTAATCCAAACGTTAATCCAAACCTTAACCCTAACCTCCACGCCCCACCCCCTAACCTCTAATCCCCACCTTTGTAGTATTTACCATTTTTTTAGTATTTACCCCTTTTTTAGTATTTACCCAACCCGCACCTCGCCAACCTCCAACTTACGCCAATTACATTTATAACTAGAACTTTTGTCCACTACTTTATTGCATACAATGGCATTACAACGCCAATAGATTATTGGTTACAACGCGTGCGGAACGGGTGCATGATTACATTCAATATGTTTAATTTTTGATACGTTTCTTAACGGCAAACAAACTAAAAATAGTGTTTAGCGCTTTATCTGTAAAATAATGCTAAAATGAAGAGATTCTAGATATGGCACACCAAATTAAGAGAAAATTATGTCTGAATTTCAGTAGGTTTTGAAGGAAAACCAAAAGGATTTTAGGTTTTCAACACTTTCCATCGGAAATACGCGTCATTGAAAAAAAGCCTCTTGTTATTGAAATCAATGTTATTGCTGTTTTAAAATAAAGTGTGGTTCCCGCAATGGATCATTGAAATCATGCATTAATTGTTATTATTATCTTTCTAATTAATCAGGGTAACCACATCACCGTCGGTATAGTGTTTTTGAGTGGGGTCCATGCATGCATCATGCTGTCGTGATGAGTATTAATAAGTATGATGATCCTTTAGTGGACTTTAAACTCCATTCGAACAGCTGCCTTAACAATGGTTCTACTAGACCAATTTTAAAAATCTTATATTGTGAAAGTTCATCGCTGTCCTGAACAAGCAATAGGTGTGTAGAAATGTGGAACATAGCAACCGCAACCAAATTCTGCCCGCCAATTTAAAGTCGATGCCTGCAGAGGAACTTATGGTGCGAGTTGTATTTTGGGAAATCTCACTATTGATTTTTTTCTGATGATCAACTACTATATGTAAGTCGGAAAATGAGAAAATTATTTTTACTAAAAAGACCATGAATGATACCTGAACAGTACAACAAACCTCATATCCTTTAAGAGATGGACCAAGGAAGATGACAGGTCGTGTCTTGGGTGTGTCGTAGGTTGAAACAAAACCTAAATCAGCCTAAAATTTTCGGAGAATGAATTGTGAAGATATTGTGAACACGTCATTTATTATAGCCATATAAACACAGGCATGGTCATATCCAATCATCACAACACGACTGGAATGAAGCAGTAATTCCTCTGTTGAATTAATGAGATGAGATGAGCTAGTCCAGTCATGTATAGTTCTGCAAACACAGGAGGCTTTCAATGGCGGTGTGGGTGTTGGTGGGGGTGGGGAGGGTGACAAGGCTTAGAGGCAAACAGGCGTGGTGGATGTAATATGACAAACATGGAAAGTTTCAGAAATAATTTTTTTGGATATAGCAATTCTTCAGTTGGTGTTGCTGAGGAAAGAATGTTATTTTGAAATGAAAGATTCCTAATTCGCAAAGCTATTTCATGCTTGAGCCACATGGGGCTTCAGTCGGGGAGATAAGACATTAGGTAATGAAGATTACATAACGGTTTCATAAAATCCCGGCGACTGATCTGGAATAAGGACTTCGCTGGCCTATAGTCGGCGTCAGAGCAAGCGCCTTTCATCTCTGGGTTCGATTCTCACTAGAGACTCAAGTGAAAAGAGCCAGTCAACGCTCTGCCGAAAGGCGTGGGTTTTCTCTATAGCTACTCCAGTTTCCTCCCACATGGAAAGTTGACAGGATGGGTTAGGATAAACACAGCTAAGAAAATAATATCACATTTGTTGTAAAGATAAAAATAGTCTAAGTATGTTATTAGGTGTATAATACTTGATGTAAAGCGCATTTGATTATATTCACACAGAGTAAATGTGCGCTAAAAATACTAATCGTAATGTAAAATAACTGGATTGAAGAGTAAAACCGGCTATATATAGTCAAATATTTTTAGTAATGGCTAAAATGTTTCTAACATATGTTATTTAGGAAATTTATTTTTCGAACCCATCACATGTCGAAATAAGATATGATAAACAATACCGGACAAGGCTAATAAGATTGATTGTGGATTGCAGTATTTTTGAAATATGAAATAGAACCTAAAAACATGGTTATACACCAACCATTGTTCAATGGACCCGCTGGACAACTTTGATGTTCGTCGTAAAGTTTTTACTCCGTCCAGATCTCCTATAAATGCGGCTATTACATCTCTGTAGTACTTTAATATTAATTCATCGAAGTGATATTATTACATATTAATGAAATACTGTATACATGTTCACCGGCAATTTTGGCTGTGCATGGTTATTCATTTTCTGTTAGAAACGGGTTGGTTTTTTTGTGTATTAGTGATGCCGAAATTAAAAACTCTTTGCATTATTTAGAGAAAACAGACGTAGCTAATTTTCTTGTGGCATATAACTCATTCGGTCAGGCAAATGACTCGGCCAAACTGACAAATTTTCTATGACCAATTCATTCTCCCACAAATTGAAAATTTACACGAGCAATTTCAGAAAAATATATCTAGAAAACTTGCTTAATTGAGAAAGTCGGCATCCGCAGATGTAAAGCTTCTTCAATATTTCCGGTTTGGGAGTCAGGACGATCATTAGATACGTTTAGCTGCCTAGAACCGGTTATTTCAAATCGGAAAATTATATATACGATTTTCTCCTAAAACATGTATACGTACATTACGACTCAAACTCTTATACAATTATAGCCAATTTAGAGTGCTCAAATAATCGTATAACCAAATCGTTATACAAGAGATCAATCATGTCTGTTGAGCTGTCTTGTGATGATGAAATTGTCATCTAAATTTGCCGGTTAAAACAGCTAGTTACTAAATACACTGAGAGTAGTACAGTATACTGTGTCTGCTTAGTCTTAAATTCTAAACGCTTTTCAGTATATATTTCGACTAACACCACTAAGAGCCAATGTATTTTGTTTGCAAATAAAAAAGCGGTTTGTTATTTGACAATAATAACAGACGTATTACCTTCGTAAAAGCCCGAGATGCTCGTCTTTGTATTTCTGTCGCCAACGACATCTTTGAAACTAAGCTTACAAAACAATGTTCCTTGTCCTTTTCAGACCGAAGCCAGATAGAGATATGTTATTCTACCTTCTCCACTATAACTCCTCGAATACTTTGCTTCAATACTCTCGCATTTCATCTGTACTTTTTTTCTCTTAAATATTTTAGCAGTTTGCCGTCTCGCAAATTGTTACTTCCCTCAAATTTGCATAACGTTATTCATTAACTGCCTCAAATAATCACGTCAAATTAACATCTTATCTTCAGAGTTTTGCTATTCTCTCTTAAATCATTTTTATTCCGCATCGATGTTATGAAAAAAATAACGTATTTCTTCAATATATATATAATCCTTTAATGTAAAGACGAAAGAATAATGTTAAGTTTAGTATTAAATTTAGAACAATCGGCCGAGCAGCTGTTCAATCTTGAAGTGGAGGTTTGTTAATATTCATTCGTATGTTTATATGTCTGCTGGAAGAAACCTATCAGCGTTCCAGTAGCCACTGGAAACTCATTAATATTCAAGCTATAGTTTGTCAGCATGTTTGAAATATGCGGGGGGTAAAACAGATATACTACTCATTCGCACGTAGTTTGAAGTGGCTATATTCCTTTCTTATTTTGAACAAGTTTAAAGCACAAAAACGAGGACTCAGTGATTTAAATAAAACTAACAATATCTTCATTTTTAATAAACTTTATTCGAATTTATTTTGATATGTGCTGTTATATTAGTTTTCGATATAAGTTATTTTCGCGCCTACGCCGTCTCGAAAGTGTCCTATACATCATTAATTTGATAAAATCATTGTCTCAAACCAGAATCTTTTCTTTACTTTTAATTGTCACTCTTCACATATTTGTGGTTCGTTTTCAGTTGTGTATTGTACACCAAACTATAAGTACAATGAATCACGTACACTTAAATTAAATATCCTGGTTTATCATCAGTGGCAGCAGAAAAAAGCCGTGCGGATTTTACCGACTTACATTTAGACTTTAGTATAAATGCACGGAAAAAGTATGCTCAAACACGCAGCACAGTTGGAGTATGGTATTATATTTTCAATGCTACTACACTTTTCAAAATGCAATAAAAATATTATAATATTAATATAAAAATATTACAATTGCCAAGGCCTAAGCGCAATATCATACACGTTGTCAATGCGAACTCGTGTTTTCAAAATGGCCGAGCATCGTGAAAATTTCGCGTGGGTTCTTCAAACGGTCCGCCGGAAATAGTGATTTTTACAAAAATAAAGAAATCCATCCGGCACGAAAAATGGATGCGGGCGCTGACGACAAACCGGGATATTTTTTACATGGCCTAAACAGTGGCTCTCGTGAGTTAAAATTGAGGAATCTGCAGATTGATACGGATACAACTGGCTGAAAAATACAAGCAATTCGAGCGAAGGCGAAAATTACATGAGCTTTTATACTCCTGAGTATATAAACGATCACGTGGCAAAAATAATAAACCAATCACATGGATTTAGTCAAAACAAAGTGTAAACAAAAAAATGTAAATCCCATGACAGAATATACTAGAAATACATGCATGCAGTAACCCCTCGCAAATATTTTCCAAACATTAAATTAACATGAAGTATTCAGAAATGGCCGACACTGAACGCAGGCTCGAGCTCAATTGTTGCCATTACAACACGATATCTTTTCATATTTTTGTACAAAACTGCAAAATAGTTGAAAGATTCGTACTTTTAACTATACAACAATAAATTTTCGAAATATACACTGTAGGTATATTATTTTGCATTTTGTGAGCTTTGATTTAATGTAAAATTTAACTTGAAACGCTTCGTGAAATTTTTGAAATGTTCATTCAACTAAAACTACATTTAAATTCTTTGTATGTTTGCATGGCGAAAAATTTTGTGGAAACACCACGTTTGCTACATTTCCCGTAAACTACATTTGGCGATAAACTGTTACACACAAAACAAATTGTTAGGTAATTTTAGTTCAGTCTTCAAATCAATTTGTTCAAATTAAACGGTAATGTATGAAACTTAGAGCTTCGTTGAAAAGGAAAACAGTTCATGTTTTTATGCAAAAAGTTAGAGCAACAAAATTCAAAGCAAACTTGCCGTATATTTCACGATTTCCCATAGTAAATCAATTCTTCTCATTTCTTCAAACAAAATTGCTTCAAGCTTGTTGTATATGAAACGATTTTCCAAATATGTCTTTTAATATTGAAATCTTGCTTATCCCACTCCCACAAGCAATCAGCCACATTTTTGAGATCAGTGAGGATGACCACCCACTCAAGTTCGTTCGTCACGCCCGCGATATTTGATGAACTTTAGACTTCGCTAATGCTTTCGTTTCCCCGGGTGTAAATAGCCGGGGGGAATTAGTACCCTCGCACGGCGCTACGCGCCGTCGGCTCGGGGATTAAAACAATTTATACAGAAAACCAACCTCGCAAGCCGCCAGGCTCTCTACTTCCGCTACACGCTTGCGTGTTTGGGAAGGAAGCGGAGAGCCTGGCTTGCAAGTTTGACAGAAAACAACAATTATTCAACAAATACAAATAATTTCAGAAAACAGTTCGTCTGTGATCAAAGACAAAGTTCCTTTGTTAAATTTCATCTGATGATGAATCTTTTCGACGTGCAGTGTAGTTATATCAAGAAGCCCTAAGAAAGAGCAACTGTAACAACATAAATTGAAATACCAACTCAACAACCTCCGACATCAATACCACCAACTCAAGGTGCATGACGGAAACGAGAAAAAGTGTAAAGGTCCATATACACCGGAAGCGATTCGAAAACGCGACGCGATTTTTTAGTTTTTGAAAGTTAATAAAACAGCCTATGAGAGCAAATTTGAAAAGATATGTAGAACAAATAACTCAAAATGTTATAGCGCTTCTAAATATTTGGAAAATTTAAATTAAACTAGGATGAAAGTTATCGGTCAGTGAAAATCGAAAAATTGCGTCGCGTTGTCGAATGGCGTCGGGTGTGTCTGGACCTTTAACTGCCGAAAACCAGTCAATATATGCCTTATATCAGTATAAAAATATTTGTCTTGCAGAATCTGTTAAGCCGCGATGAAAACATGTCATAAACACAGCCCACTGACACATAGGTAATTGACTAACAGAAAATAAATAAAAACCCGATAAACCAATCATAAAGCTTCATTTAATAACCTTACAATCTTTTGAATGATGGTTTTTAAGGCGCATTACAACCCTTTTCATTGAAATCAACGGCCGTCGTGGCCGACTGACGGATAAGGGAAGCCTCACATATCGATTTTGTCCATGAGAAACGTCATATGTTCGTTTCTCTAGAGACCCCCCCCCCCACCACCACCACCACCCCCCTTAGAAACGTCACACATAGTTATCGATATTTTGTTCTCATAGTACACATAAGATAATTTTCTACTACTATTTTTTTTTCGGTCGGCTATTGGCGATGCTTCCGCGAGAAATATGTCATCTTCTGCTGACAAACTCTTTCTTTATTATAAATATGAACTTCAAAATTTCCAACGTTTCTCAAAACAACTTTTTTGCATGAAATATTGATCATTTTAGCGCGTTTTTCTTGAAATTTGAGTGTTTGCAATGCAAGGAAGGCGTAATAATATAAATATATGCGTGTAGAACAGGTATGGTATTACGAATGTATAGACTGCTGTTTGTATCAATTTTTTTTTTACATTCTGCAAAGATAAAAACTATCGAATTTTTCCATGATGTTTACAGAGAAACGTCACAGCTGAACGTGTGCTCCAGCCCGATTTCCAGTTCTGAAAGACCCGATTCGCAAGCAAACAGTGCGCGCAAAGCAGGCTGGTCATTCCCATGCATTGTTTAACTGCCCCACACTCAAGTAACCACAAAGACTCACAGACGCATCCCGAGTCAAAACCTACTAGGAAAATCAGTTAAGCATAATTCAAGATCAATGAACTCAATGTTTTTACATTCAAAGTATTACAAAAAGTTTATACAAACATTGAGATCAATGATCTTGTATTATGCTTAATTGATTTTCCCAGTTAGTGTTTAGCACTCTCGTGCTATTTTGACGCTCTTTTGAAGTTCGTTGCGTCGGTTAAGTGTTGCAATGTCCGGTCTAAAAAATAGTAAAATACTTCTCACATTAGTTGCCCGTGCATGTCTTGGATGCATTACTATATAACAGGGTTCGTAGTCTTTCAAAATATTTTTTCTGCTTATTTTCAAAGACTTTTCAAAGACCTTTGAGACCAATCAGGTGTCGAGAAATTGCAAGTGTAAGCACCATTTTTACCCGGTAATTAGTCCCGTCAAATCACATCCTAAAATGCACTTTTTCGTCGATATTAGCGAAAATCTTACTTCAATCAATTTATTTTATTAGCAGGAAATTGTATACTCACTAAAGAATTTAAAGACTTTTAAAAACTTTTTTCGCTTTTTCACACAATTCAAAGACTTTTCAAATAACTTAAAGACCTGAATTCAAATTTAAAGACTTTCAAGGATTTCAAAGACCGCTACGAACCCTGTATAAGATTTAGCTCCTTTTAACTAGTTTAAACCCACTGGTTCCTCTCGGGGATTCGGCGAAATATTACTCGAGTGGTGGGTAATATTTTTCCAAATTCACCTCGTTCCGGGTTATGATACGTATTATTGTGTTATAACCTTTTATCATAATAATCATCATGCAATACCACAACGGGAACTGTTGCAAGTTACGTAAAAAATACACGCATTATTTAAATTAACTCGAATGACGCCAACTGATACATTTGATTTATTAAATATCGATAGTAATACAGCTTATAAAATATTCATTACCATATAGATGTAACAGCAATAGTCTCTTGATATTCTAACTACCACATGTTCTATAACTTTGCTAGTGATTGTTAATACCATGTTGTAGTTAGTTATTTCCTTCTTAAAAATTACACTTGTGGCAACAGGATCAATCTTCATAAATAACGTCTTCCGAGTTCGTTAATACATCAACAGTCAACACTTTGTTGGAATTTTAACCATTCTCCTAAATGTTCAGTAGCTTCATCCCATCGAAGAGGTATCTAGTAAGTTTGTCTTTACTTCATTCTCTATAACGTTTTGCCAATCTGGAAAGAGCATTTTCCTGCAATAAACTATACGAGTGTGCAACTACTGCCTATCCCAGTCCTTAATGTTTCAGATGGTATTATTGTCTTCGCACACGTCCACCACAATTGTCATATTTAATGTGTTGTTCTGGTTTGAAACTTGTTTTGGAACAGATTATCACAACTCAACTGAATAGCACATTATGGCGATGTCATGGAAAGGAAATGAAATTGTGTCCGGGAGAGAACATGTAACACAAAAAACATTTGAAAATGTGTCCAAACATGAAAAGTATTGAATAAGGTTTTTGCCTTTAACTATAGATGTATTCAAAAGATAACATTTGAAAATAAACAATATAAATGTGATGCAGAAATGGTCAGCACATCAAATATCCTATATATGCACAAATAAAATTAATTTTAGCGTATCACTACAAACAACATTTTCCCATATACAAAGTGAATTTAGAAACTACTTTAAACAATGAAATGGGGTAAGGTTGCATTATAATTCATGGTTGGACACTGACGTTAACGAAAACAATGTGCAAGGGAAGAAAACAACATTGAACACACAGAAAGAAAATTTACACTGTACTATATAAATACATGCAACATCAAAAACAAATATACGACATACAAATGCTACACCAAATATTTTCTATCTATAAGACAATCTTTCTTGCTTTATTTTTTTTTACTGTAATTCATAATCGATGCATTCAGCTATAACATTGCTCCTTTCAACACTGTTGTGCACTGAAACCACTAATGATGCATATTTGTTATTACGTTAATATCTCGTAGGCAAGGTGTCCAGTTTTGGCGAAGTAACCGAAGGAGGGTTTTTACTGCATTTTTTCGCTAACAATCGACTTCTATCAAGAAAACACAAATGAAGACAATTGTTTTTTATATGAGCCTACATGCATGTCAGTATCAAAATTAATATTTATAGTCGGATCGTTTGTACGATTTTTATTATTTATCAGTGCGTAGGACCCGCTAAACACTTTAACGTACAAAAAAGAAATAATTTTCTAATTTGTTTATATCTTCAAAATTCATATAAATTAGTGAAATTTGTATTTAGTAAATATTTGATCTATTTACTAAAAAAATTACTTTCGTATAGTTCACTCGGCGCAATCAGAGATACCAGGGACTGTGCAAAGTCACTACTTTCTAGACGCTGCCACAGGTTGAAGACATCTATGGTGAAGTTCGGTTGAAGACGTTTATGGTGAGGTGAAAGTTGAAAAGTTAGACTGTGTAGGACATGTGCAAAAAAAGAATTGGAAAGCATTTGCTTAATCTGAAATCAACAACAAAAGGTAATCTTGCTGATGGTAAAAGCATTGGAGACCGAGGACGACTGGCAGAATAAAAAATCAAGCAGCTTCAGAAGTGCTATGGACATGCAATTCCCAAGAATATAGTAAAAAAGCCCAAACCAAACAAAAAGAGAGATTGAACTGGCAGTTTATGCAATGAAAAAGAACATTATAGCAATCCTGCATCACCGCACCAAATCAACTTTAATAGTATAATTTTATGGCACAAGCTTACAGATTCGCCTTGGACAATATGAACAGGACTTTACAACGACAATGCTGATAGTCAAGGTATGTTGTGCTTACGTTTTGCTGTTGTATAGCTGTTAAAGATCTTCCCCGACAACATCGCTTCTGCACACAAGGGAGTCTTCCTGGTGCAAATGGCAACAGGATGCAGCAACGGGAACTTCGACATACAATGACGAAGACTGTTTGCCTAATTTTTCCTGAAGGTTCTCAATTCTCAACCAGTGTTCACTTCTCTTAGCCAAACAGAGTTGCCTCAAAGTGTGTTCTTCGGACAACTCAAAAGCAAAATGAAAGTTTAACTGAATGCTCTCGTTTGGGATAGGTGTCCAAAGCACAAACAACATGGTTACAAAGCAGTGCGGTGTGTTGTAGGTGCTTCTGTTTCCCACTTCCATATCGGAGCAAAGAGTCAAGTTGGTGTTATGAAATGAATGTCCATTCAGAAAACTGATTTCTAATCACATCAAATATTTCAAGTTTACAATTGACGACAAGAGATAGACATGGGAATTTAAAATCTTGAATGTAAAATTCTATGCATGTTGTAAATCATGGAATAATTATTCGGTGTTTGAAAAGTTGTTTTAAGTATTTTCTCTAATGAGTGTGTAATGGGTCTTAACTATTAAATGTCAAAAAATTTTCAATAACAAAACTGATTTTCAACCCGGTGTCAAATTAGATTTGCATATGAATTTTGTCTTGACTTTGAACTGGCAGTGTTGTTTAACTCTTTTTCGACAGGTCCTATGAAAACTAGGCCGATTCTGGAATACTATTGTGCAGGTTCATATCTTCGGTTCAGTATATGCTATATAGATGAAAATACCACCATTTGATTCAGCGAGAAATTATATCCTAATTCCTAATGATAGTTTTAGTCAAAGACAAATAATATAGCGATTTATGACCTTTGAAGGGTCAAGAGGTATCATGGTTGTTTACCATTTACATGCATGGAAATTCCGGTGATTCCATACGGAAAGTAAATGGAACAAGCATATTTCGACTGCCCAACCGGAACTTTTCCGGAATGAACGGTATGTTTGAAAAGGTTGTCCTCTCTTACCGATTGGAAAGTTTAAAGCGGTAAATGTTGTTCCATTTACATCTTTTTTATTTTTTTCACCAGTTCCAGGCTCTTCTCGATTTAACAATTGAAATTATTAAATGGAAAGCGCATAATCCGAATGGGATTTTCTATCCGAAATTTTGCTTACCATTAGCACAATTTCAAACCGGATGGGTTTTCCGTGTAAATGGTAAACAACCCATATTTCAACAAATTGCATATTTGTTCGAAAAATGTAAACAATGTATCACTAAATCCATACCTTTCGCCCTACACAACTTCGGCCCCTTCGAACATATCCTTTTCGTTGTAGTCTTGTTCGATTCACAATCAAAAACACTATTTACAGTGTTATTTTTTGAAGCTTGTAGCCTCAGTTCTTCGTCTTTTTATTTCGATATTTCAATCTGTTGCGATATTAGTGAAGTCAGCTGGATATTTTTGACCGGAAATGCGATTTAGATTCGCCAAAACATCGCGTGTTTACATCCTAGTGCTCGGGAAACGTCGGAAATCGATTCTAAAGGTCAAATTACACAGCAAAAATTCATTTTCCTAGTGAGAAAATATATCTCATCTTAAGAATTTTTTTCTTAGGCAAAGAAAAATTTTCTGATGCGAAGAAAATTTTTCTCATTTTAGGGGACAAAATCTAGACTAGAATTTAATTTCTTAAAATAAGAAATTATTTTAACCCACAGAATTACTCATTTTGATAAAAGAAATTTTTTTCTTGATGTGAGAAAAACTGTTCTTAATATGAGTAAATAATTTCTTGATACAATAAAAGTGATCTTAACTTCTAAAATTCTTATTATAAGAAAACAAATCTTGAGTACAAAATCTTGAATGTTTCTTAAAATAAGAAAACTTGTTTCATTGAAAGATTCACATCCTTGTTTGAAGAAAATTATTTCTTGACATACCAAAATATTATTGTATTGAACCGAGTACATACACTTAATAAATCTTAATTATAACCACGCATATGCATTCAACACAATTTTATTATTTACAATAAACAACTTTTTATATCCATTTCATTTTTCTTCTTACGTGCTTGTAAGAGAAGTGATACATGTTGCCGGGCAATCGTCGACTCCACAGCGGACGAAGAAGTTTACTTCATATTGCTGCGTACGCTGTGGCATAGACAATCCAAAATCCAAAAGACATTGGATTGTCTCTGGCTTGTCTAATACTGTAGTAATGGTTCATAAGAACCCGAAGAGTGAGTGCTACGAACACAGCACATCTAGGGAACATTTCCAAACAGTATTTGGGGCCACTTGACTCACCATATTAACGTTTATTCAGCACGAGACATGTGCAACAATTTTTAACATTTTAAAACGGCACTGCTTATTGTCACCTGTGTGTGTGTGTGTGTGTTTTTTCTATAGTAAAACAAACTAACCCCCCTTTTTTACCCGCGCTGTATTGATTTTGGAAAAACTGGGGACGAGGCAACTTCGATCCCAGGGTATATGGAAATTAAATTAAGGAAACATTTAAATATTTTTAAAAGCAATCAACGCAAGATTTTTGTAACCAAATTCAAATTAAACAAATATGTTATTAAATTTGAATAAATAAATCATTAAAATTGGCGTCTTTAGCTTATTTAATGAAGAATTAAAATATATCATGACGTCATGTGCGTGACATGTCGCGCGGTCCCCACGAAAGAGCGCGTAAAGGTTTCTGGGATTAAGATGCGCGTCCTTTCGAAATCTGCTTCCAAGTGAAACGGCTGTGTGTTCACTTGCTCGCTGAATTTTATTAAATTTTTCCATTTGAAAGTTTAATATGGATCTACAAACTTCATCGTTACTTAAACAAATTGCTAGTGTGGACAAAGAATGCGAACAGATACTGGAAGGTAATGTTTTTGTTGAATATTTATAGAATTAGAAAAACTCACGTGCTCTAAATAATTCGTTGCTTGCGACAGTTGCAAGCAAATCGCAGCGGTTAAAATCTAAATTCTGCTACAGTTACATATTTTGAAGTAAAGTCTTACAGAATAATAACTATGAAGCACTAAAGGTTTGTTCAGCTCAATCGCATTTTTAGTATATTTGCGTTTTAAATATGCAAAACCAAGTGACAAAATATTAGTGCTGTGCTAACTCCGGGTTTTTCACCTCCGGCCAGAAAAAACTCTGGCTCCGTGGTAAGTTTGAATACATGTAATATTGGAATAATATTCCCACTCATAAATATATAATACAGTACATATAATTTATATTCTTTAGATAATTGAGGAAACAAGAAGTTAATAATCTTGAATCTCGATTGTGTTGCATGATGCCAGTTCGCAGATGGCAGTGTTGAGCGCCTGTTGTCGGAAATTGACTTTTTAGTGTCTTATGGTATCAGCAAAAGAATATAACTCCTCCACAAAGTCCAAAACTATGTAAGTACAGTATGCTTGTTTAAGTCCATTATAATTTTAAAAGTAGACCATTAAGTTGCAAGACCCTCTTGACAAGCTGGAAGACTCTCTGGCTAAAGACAGACTGAATGAGTAATTAAAGTATCTTAAATTAATGGCACGTTGCCAGTCAATGGGTTCATTGTAGAAGTACTAACCCTTTTACTTGCAATATGTCTAGGGGAGAGTCGTGTCACTAAATGGACATGGCGAGAAATTGTGGACATTAGGGGGCAGAGCTTAAGTATTATATATTCTGCCTTCATAAATGTCTTGGTTTCCATCAGTGGCTTATACCACATTTTTAACCACTCAGGATTATTTATTGGATGGTTATACCCCCATTCATAAGAATTTTTAGCTAGTCTGGGCAAACAGAAACGCTAGACATCCGAAAAATTTCAATGTTTATTATGTTTTGCTCGATTGACCCAACTGTCGACCTTTGTGCAAAAAATTATATACCCACTTTAACCTGTATCTGAAGTCTTCATGCCGACAATGTTTACGAATATATAAAATTTTGTTGCCTAGAAATTATAAGGCATGTTTGCAAAGCTCTTCTTAGACAGAGGCATCTTTAAAGCATACAAAATGGAGGAATATTTCAAAGAAGGACGATCAACTTTGGTTTGTTTATGTTCATGCACCTTTTAGGCAAGTTTCAGTGCCCGGTGTAGAATTTCACGGTTAAAATACATCGAGATTGCACTAAAATTATGTTAAAATACCAAGTCACGTATTAATCACAGAGATTTTACATGAAAGGTCCCTAGAAACACATATTGTATTGACAAGCCAAACAATATCCAACATTTTGCGTCCGTAGCTCAGAAGAGTAAGAAATCGGAATTCGTCGTGGCTCGCTTGAGATATGTTGCCTATTGCGCTATATATTTTACTTTACGCTTGCTTTGAAGATAAATATCGTGATACCGAATAAGATTTCTATATCATCATATTATAATTTTGCTATATAAATCTCCAATATTATGGTGGCCATTTTGTTTACAAGTCCAAGAGGTTAATGCGCATGCATGTCCACAATTCTCGCCATGATAAATATTTTCCCCAATTTCTCTTGCTGACCCATTGACTGGAAATATACATTCTCTACTTTGCTCTTTTATTCTCACGGTTTCAAGAATCCCCCCTTGACAAGTAAAATCATCTGCATGTCTTTCTATAGACAGAGTAAAAGAATAAATTCTAGCACATTGCCAACCAATAAGTTAACAGAAATACAGAAATATCTGCCAAACTCTGCTGCAAAGCCCCAGAATGTCCAGATTAATTCACTTTTCCAGCGCTGTTAATATTAATAAACAAAATATTTGTATTGTTTGGCAGATGTAAAAATGGTACATATCAAGATTGAAGAAGATTTCCGCTATATTTCCAAGACCGAAGTCGTCAAAAAAATTATTGAACTAGTTCATGAATTGCAGGTAGGCCCCTAATGATCTATTTTAGTGTATCTACGCTAGCATGTGTATTCTTATACTTCAGAAACACCACAAAGATCCTTTCAGATAGATTGTTCTAAATAATTGTGTATAAAGTTTCTTTTGTTTTTACTTTTTAGGACCATGAAGGTCCAAATTCCTTTTGTTAGAAACAAATTGGCAATCTTCCTGTCATCCTGATTGATCAGGAAAGTATATATCTCATTGTTGGAAAACACATTTTGCTGCGTACCGATGTTGGTAAAATAGCAGAAGCTGTTGTTGCCTTTTATCCCTTACTGATGGATTTTGATTATCCCAAACAACACGAGCTAAGATTGGAAGTCCTACAATTTCTTGTTCTTAAGGACAACCGAATCCCAAACAACATTAGTGCAATTTGCAGTACCATATTAAAGTCGTATTAAAAATATAAAGAAGGCTCTGCATGAGTAACTCAACGATTAAACTGTAGATACTGTAGGTACAAATTAGTTTCAGATTACATATAATACATTCTTTAATCCTGCTTATTTTGATATTAGAATTCTGTAATTTAATTTTCTTGAATTGAGAAAGTAGGAGAATAGCAAGAAAAGTTTACTTTGTGTAAGAAAATATTTCTTGAAAGATATTTTCTATTTCTTGAAAGATATTTTCTTGAAATAAGAAATTAAATTTCAAGAAATATTTTCTTACTGAGTAATCCTTTTCTTACTGAGTAAATATTTCTCGCTATTCTCCCACTTTCTCAAAACAAGAAAATATTACTTGAATTTAGTAAATATTTCTTAGATCAAGTTTGTTTTTCTTAAAACAAGGTATCTACATTTCTTATTTTGAGAAATTCTTTCTCAGTATTTCTTGGTATGAGAATGAAATTTCTTGTTTCAAGAAAAAGGTTTGAATATATTTGTTGTTATTTACTTAAAACAAGAAAATTAATTTTCTTGGTTTAAGAAAATAATTTCTAGGTATGTTTTCTTGACTAGAAATTATTTCTCGCTATTCTCCCATGAAAATATTCCTTATTTCAAGATAAAAAATCTTGAAATAAGTTTTTTTTTCTTAAAATGAGAAAACGATTTTTTGCTGTGTACATCAGCAGCATGATTTGCACGTGCATCGGGCTACGGGTACTTCTTATTCGCCAATTTTAGCGTGAGGCACGCACGTGCGAGAAAACCCCCGACATTTTTAAAAAATTTCCACTGGCTGTATTCAAATGAAGTTCTGGATATAAAAGCGCTTGAATACAACAAACATTTATTCATATGGATTTGTGGCGAACTCTGAAGAATTCACAAGTTATTCACGCTATTGTGGAAACAAAATTCCGAATGTTTGGCCAAGCGGTGAGTAAATATACGATTGTTTCTGTTTGTGTGCTGCTTTGACGGCATTCGACCCCCCATTGAAAAGGTTATTTTATTAGGATTTAAATGGTATTCTTTGTTTTAAAGGGGGGGGGGGGGGGGGTGAATACGCGCTGAGATATTTACGTTATAAACAATTGAGTTGTAAATCGTCAAAATGTCGCTTGTCGATAAGTTAACAGCTTTTGTGTAAGTAGGTCTTGGCCGCCTTTTACCAATAGCTCACTTAGGTGGCACTTCTTGAGCCGTCTATCAGTGAGAACTGCGAAGCCAGGATTCAAGACAAGTTGCATATATTTATGTTGATGCATCACTATGGCCGATCCCATTGTCCTTTTCGTGCTTGCCTTTGGCCATTTAGCTTTGTCAGATGACAACCTTAATGCATTTAGCTGTATATGGTAATATTATAATGGAACAATATAGCTCAACTTGGAATATTTCTTGTTGTGTTAGGATGATAAAAGTTTTGAAAACGTGACTGTGAGCATTGATGATGCCAGTCCTACAGTGTTGTTGAACACCACAAGAACGCTTGGTGGATGCAACAGTTGGGTTTATGGTATCCATTTATGTTTTCATGTTTGAATACTCAAATAAGTTGAATAATTTTTGTTTATTTTTGCAAAAATGTGTTTACAGTCTTGCCAATCCACCATAAACTGTTGTCTCTGTTCCGGCGTCCAAGAATCCGAAAGGTTTGCAGTAAGCCCAACTCGTTCGTTTTCCGCTCCCCATTCTAGCAAACGGCTAATAATTTCGACTTTTCTCTGGAACATTAATCCCTGCTCAAATTCATTCAAAATACGTATGTTGATTTTCCAAAGCCGTGAGCTCAGCCACGGTTTGGGCTCCGCTAATTTTCTCAGCAAAATTCATACTATTGTATCAAATACCCTTTGATGTTTTCTCTGTGAAAGCAGCGTAAACAGTACGTCAAGCTATACTTACCGAGCCGATTTATACTTAATGTTTATTGACGATAAACCTCGTGTACAGCGGTCCCCGCAAACGTAGTGTAAAGTGAGCTGAATCACGCGCACATCATGTTCGTACCGCGTACGAACTTAATTCAACGCTTAACCTTTGCGTGCGACCACCTGGGGGCACAAACAGGAAGAAAACTCAATTAGTACGTACATGTACTGCCTTAAATGAATTAAAAAAGGACGAACAGGGCATTTAGGCTAGTACTCGCCATGGAGAAGAAGCAAAAAGAAGCCGAGCGCTCAAGAAGAAATCGAAGAAAACGGAAAAATGAATTTGAACGATATACGGAGTTCTACGAGTATGCTACTGAGAACAACCTGCCGTTTGTGCTAGATTTCGAAGTAAAACGGCAGCGTCGTCAGCAGCAAGAGCAACCGGTGTTAGAAGAGCAATGAATCAATCAAGAGCAACCGCGGTGCTAGAAGAGCAACAACCGGAGACGAGTAATAATTCGGCAGTGGTAGACGATATATTAGATGTTGACCTCAGCGGTTTTGAATGGTAAAAAGAAGAAGAGACAAAAACACCGGCTCTTGTAAGAGCCACTACTTTTGCAAAAAGAATATTGTACGAAACTCTGATGTTCATGCATTCACATCTTGTATACATGCACGCTCCCTCCGAATTTACATCGCTAGGACACACGCATAAACTAACACACAGTGTTTTAAACAAAGTATAATTCACACATAAACTAATACAGAAAGTTATGTTTTAAACAAAATTTATAAAGCCTTAAAGCAAAAGTCTGAAGTTCATCAAGAGTCGCTTCATGATCCTTCCCAAAGTTTTTAAAATGTTCCGATGCTTGCTCAAAAGGGAGATAAACGAGTAACACGTTTTCCTACTGATTTTAAGAGCAAAATATTATTGCCAAAGCTACAGCGTTCAGGTTGACTGCCTGCATCAATTAACACACGCCACATGGATTAACCTTTGTTCGGACGCGACAGTTATATCGCACGCAAAAAACACAAATTAGTGTTTTAAACAATCTAATTCAGGCATAAACTAATACACAAAATTATGCTTTAAACAATTTATTTCTCAAAGCAACAGCCTTACATCAATAAACAATGTATAAGAGTTACACAATATATTAAACGTTTACACATAAAAGTGTCTCACGCACAATGTCCTAAGTACTAATTGTTCGTGCAATAAAGCGTACGCACTGCTCTGTTCGCACTCAATTGTCCGTACAAAACTGTTCGTACGTTGTTATTGACATTCAAATAAAAAGCGACCGAATAAATCACATCACAATCGATCAGCCAACATGCAGTGTAAAGCAGACATCGTTGGGATCCTTGACATGGACGTATTTAAAATTGGAAAGAATTTTTTCTGTAAGGAGTTGGGAGTCATAAAGGTCGGAGACTCTGAAACCTCGTCGTTCTTTTTCGATATTGGCTTGCACTGGAACGAGCTCAACGAGAAAGACAAGAAAACGTGTAACTTCGTCCAGAAAAAGATAAACAGACTCCCGTTTGGAGTGCCACGGGGCACTAAAGCATTTCAAATTTCGGACTTGCAGGCAATTGTAGAGAATTTCTACCGTGAAATTACAGATAGATTCAAACTCTACAATTGCCTTCAAAGGCGGACAGTACGAAAGGGATTTGCTGGCGAGTCTCCGTATTCCGGCCGTAAATTTGGAATGCTTTAATTGTCCCAAAGCTGAAAAACTATTTGATCAACTGATCTGGTTAGAAACCTGCGGGAACCACCTGGAAAGCAACGCTTATCAACACTCCGCAAAAGTCGAAGTCGAGGCCTTTGCGATGTGGCTGCAACAGTAAAGACAAACACAAAACTCCGGTTCTTTTAAGAACTACCAATTTTACAAAAAAGAATAAAAACGAAACTCGATTATTAACATATTTACACTGAATCTTAAAGTTTACTTCTCAAATATTCCACATATGCCTTATAATGATCTTCTTCATGACTTCTAAATTGCTCCGTCGCCTGTCGCTTTCACAGTATACTTAAAACTAGGGGGCATTGAAAAAAAGACCATAGCCCCAGGTTCAAGTGGGTCATCACAACAATCCTCTTTCCAGTTAGAAAGTTGGTCTAGAATACTCAGCATCTCACTGTTCTCCACACTCACCACTGATTTAACACACACGGCGTCCCTCCTCAATTGATTCCAATATTCAAACAGGTATTCATCCCACTGAAGCTCTAAAACTTTGGTCACCTCAACAAACTTATTCCATACCCTGTCTTTTTTGCTAATTCGCTCTATGGCTTCCAAATCATACATCTGCGATCTCTCCTCATACGATAACATAAGACACTCGCTCTGACTAAAGCGATTTAGTTTACAACCACAGCACCTCTCTTCGAAAAGCTCATAAACCTCGCAAGAAACAGTTTGTGCAAATATTGTCTCTAACAAATTGCATAGCTTCCGAAATTCCATAGGCGAAACTTCGTCAACATTATTCGACCTAAGAACGCATACTTGGTCGGGAAAGAAAACATTCGTTAGCCCTATTCAATTGGTTTGAGCCCATTTAACCAATTACGTAAAAGGTATACGCATGACGTAACAGATTGTACGCACGCTAAGTACGAACTCTTGGACGTACACTAAGTACGAACGCTCGGACGTACGAACTCTTGGACGTACACTAAGTACGAACTCTTGGACGTACACCCCTGTTGACGTCATACATTCGTACATCACATTCGTACATACGTCATCACTTCCGTACCTATATGGGGTTACCTACTTATTCTGAACTTCGAGAAAAGTGAAACGACCAGAGAAGCAACAAAAATCATAGGCAAGCATTCAGACACCACACAAACAACACCAGTTACTCAGCAAAGTTTTACTATTATTTAGTTACACTATTAAGGTGGTCTTACACAATGCAAAGTGGTGTTTTGAGTGAAATTTGCCATTTTTCAAAAATGGAAAAAATACAAACTTTAAACCCTACTTAATCATATTTGTGTCATTTTATTGCTCAAAAATACCTAAAAAGCGTGAAAATTTAGCAAATTCCATAAATTAACCCTTAGCAACGCCCATAGCAACCACATGTTTGCCTGTTTAAAAGCGTTGAAAAATTTGAATAATTTATATTTAGATCAGTTTTTACCCCTCCCTTTCAAGTATACTGCATTGAAGTATTCGCATGTTAACTTTGCTACCGCTGGCCAGGATTTTCATGATTTTTCAAATCAAAATTCGAAGCCATATTTGTGTCGAAGCAGTGAAATTTTTTAGTCACTTTTGGTCGCTGTGTTTGTGTTTTTTCGCCGAATTTACTTCTTTTTGTGGACTAATTGTCTTTGGAAAATGGTAAGAGAGGGATCGAGGAAGAGAAAGAGAAAATTTCATGGGAATCGGCACGTAAATGATGCAAAGAAACCTTGTATTGACAGTATTGAGCAACCATGTGTTTCTGGTGAGTCGGTTGCTAATGTCTCTGCTTCAGCGAGAAAAATAGGTCAGTCTTGTAGTTTTGATGCTACTAGTAGCAGTTCCAAAGATGAACAATCTAAAATAACTGGTTATCGTTTCGTCGATGTGGAAATACTTAGTGAACTTTTCCAGCAAATGCCATGCAAGTTATGTGGAGAATCCAGTCTCAGTCTTGAAGATGATCCTCGGGAAAGAAAAGGTTATGCTTCTCATCTTCGGCTGCGTTGTGATAAATGTGGTTGGGTATATACCTTTTTTACATCAAAGAAAGTCAAACATTTTTTTGATGTAAACAGAAGACTTGTTTATGCAATGAGAAGCATTGGACAAGGAGAAGCTTCTGCAAGTCGTTTCTGTTCTTTGATGAATATGCCCCCACCGCCGAAACCTTCTGCTTATTCGGCTTGTAATGATGCTTTGTCAAAAGCAGCCAAGACTGTGGCCACTGAGTGTGTGAACACGGCCAAGAGATCTTGGTCTTTGGAGCAAGAACTGAGGTATCTGAAGAAACAGACTTGAACTGTTCAAGACAAGAAATGTGATACACTGAAATCAAACTAACACTTATAGTAGCTATAATGTTTACGGATATTTATCTTTTTAGTAAGTTTTATCCCTCTTTTACCTAACAAAAAAATATTTTTGTCCCCATTCCATAAGACCACCTCCTCCTGGAGAATGCCAAAAATTGCTACCAATTTGCGTTTTATTATACTGGCCCAATATACAATGTGCTACATGAAGTGTCACGGAGGTTGGGTACGAGCCTGCAGTATAGTTTTCGAAAGACACAATGTTTACTTTCAAATTGCCAAATACTCAGGATTTTATGCAAAAATATTTTATACTAAATTGATACAATTATTGCATGAAACATATTCAGCAACTGTGTAATATACCGTGCTTGCTAAAAGTTTGGAGTTGCTAATGAACATCTTTCAATGGACAATTTCAATTGTAAATAAGCACCCAATGGTGGAACATCAGACATTATACTATATTCAAAATACTATATAGCTATAATCAAACAAAAATAAACGTAAATACTAATACTTTCAAAAGTAATCCTTTTTTATTGAAATCTGAGAACGAATCTTCGCCAACGCAAGCCAAATACATTATATTTGCCGCCCCAAATGGCGCTTGTTTCTTATGAATGTACGAGCAAATTTGAAAATAACACAGCGGCATAGACCCTGGTAACCAGGCTAAAACTCGGGAATGTAAAATGCCAGCAAGGAGCGAAGTGGACTCTCTCAGCGCTCAGTGGACTAAATTATGACGAATCTGCGGCATGAAAATACTTTACACTGTAATATACAACTTTGACCATAAATTCACGATCCTCATAAATGTATCTCCATTTTGCACATGTTTGTGAAAATCCCGACCTCTTCGTGGTCAAGCTAAAATGCGGATGTAGAGTCCACATACATGAATTAATCAAAGTAGTGCACGTTTCTACCTAACTTTTCTTCAGTGTGAACTATGGAACCAGATTTAAGCGACGTCTCGTAGAAGTTCTTGTCCATGAAATAGATGGTCCGAGATTTGCGATGACATGACATGCTATCACATGTTATGCGATACGTTAATTTAATTTAATTTAGGTAGTCATATCCCTGGCCTTTTGTTAGGCATTTATCAATATTTTTTCAAAATTTTGATTTTGTGTGTTTTAGGTATTTTAAATAGTGTAGTTTTAGAATTTCAAATTACTTTCACGAAATTTTTAATTTTTAAATGCGAAAAATGCTTCTGAAGTTGTGGTTATACAAATTTTCCTTCTTAGCAACGCCTTAGCAACGACTTTTCATCCATATATCTTCGAATTGTTCAGCTATGAACTATCTTTTCTGGTTTCTACTTTTCGTGTATGGTATTTAAAGACTTTTTTGTAAGCTGCAATTTGATTGGCCCATTTTACAAGCATGCGCGATCACAAAAAAATATATAAAAAAAAAAATAAATTGCATAGCAAATTCGCGATCGTCTTTGACACACTGTCTGTAAACATCTGCTCGAAATTGTTCGTTTTTCCTGTATATTTCCATCGAAAATTACTTCTGTTTGTTAAATATTGGTTTGATTTAGTTATTGTTTGTGGTTTCCTATAAAAATATGGGAAATACTCGCAATAGAAAGAAAAAACGAACAAGAGTTGCTTGGCAGAAGAGTGCTAAAAAATTCAAAGATGGCGAACCATGTGATCAAAACGCTGGGCCTTCTAAGATGAAGATTGGCGATGTGGAGGGAAAGTTTGGCGAGAATTCTGGTTCAATGGATTCTGGCAAAGAAGGCACCTTATTTATGGACATGTCAGTTTTATTTGGCGTGTTTCATCAAGTCTTAAAATGCCCAGAATGTGGACACAAAATGACTTCTCATATTGACATGAAGAAGCATCGCTTTTCACATTACATTGTACTGGAATGTGAACATACTGAATGTGACTGGAAATACTGCTTCCATAGTTCGAAAAAACAAGGGCCATCATTTGAAGTAAATGTGAGAGCTGTCCTTGCATTTAGAGAGATTGGCAGAGGCCATAATGCTATGGTGATTCTCACCAAACTTATGAACATGCCACCACCACCAACCCGTCGTAACTTTACCAAAATACAGAACAAAAATTTATTGCCTGTTGTTAAACAGGTAGCCAATGACAGTATGATGAACAATGCCACGAATGTCAAGGATTCCTGTGGAAATGACAAAGGTGAATGTGGGATTTCCCTTGATGGTACTTGGCAAAGACGGGGCCATGTGTCACACAATGGTGTTGTTACCGCAATAAGCCTGGATACCAAGAAAGTTCTGGATGTCGAAGTACTCTCCGACAAGTGTCAAGCATGCCAGAAATGGCAAAAGAAACAAAATGATCCAAAATACCAAGAATGGAAGGCAAACCACCGGTGTAAAATCAACCACACTGGGAGTGCTAACTCCATGGAAACAGTTGGTGCTTTGCGGATTTTTGAAAGGTCATACATATCACGGGGTCTACAATATAAGGACATGCTTGGTGATGGGGACTCAGCAACATATAATAAAATTGTTCAGAGGAAGCCTTATGGAGATGAATGTATACCCAAGAAATTGGAGTGCATTGGTCCAAAAACGGGTTGGCAGCAGGTTGCGCAAGTTAAGAAGTGCAAATAAAGGTTTGAAATTGGCTGATGGGAAAGGACTAGGAGGCAAAGGAAGATTGACTGATGGAAAGATTGATGTTTTGCAAAACTATTATGGACTTGCTGTGAGGGAGAATTTGGATGATGTAGACCAAATGGCCAAATCGATTAAAGCAAGTTTATACCATGTTGCTTCGACAGATTTAAACCCTCAGCATCATCTTTGTCCGAATGGCGAAGACAGTTGGTGCGGATACAAGAGGGACGAAGAATCGTACAAACACAAGAATGGTATCCCTGAGTGCATTGTCAAGAAAATTAAACCAATCTTTGATGAACTAAGCCAACCTCAATTGCTCCAAAAATGCACTCATGGAATGACACAAAATGTCAATGAGTGTCTAAATGGCCTAATTTGGGATCGCTGTCCCAAAACCACATATGTGGAACATGAAACTGTAGCTCTGTCTACATATTTGGCTGTTGTGAAATTTAATGATGGGGACATTTCCTTTCTAAAGATTTTTGAAGACTTAGATATCAAGCCTGGTTCATTTACTGCACAAGGTTGTCAAGATTGTGACCAATCACGAATTGAGCTGTCGGCCAAAAAGAGCAAGGAAACAGTAAAAAGTAGAAGAAAAACATTGAGGCACCTCAGGAAAAACTTTGTTGATGAGATAGAAGAGAAAGAAGGTGTGGTTTATGAAGCTGGGAGCTTTTAACACTTTTTAAGGTACATTGACATTAAAGCAAACTTTTCAATTCAATTTTCTCATTTTTGCTATTTCTCAGGTATCATCGATCTTTGTTACATTATAATTTTGTAAATATTAGCTGTATTAGATTGATATTTGGTGTGGTTACTTTCAATAACATTATCTAGTGAATAAAGCTCTTCAGATATTGATATTTTTTATCATTGATGAATTATTTGCAAATTGCTTCCACAAAGGCACTAATTTATTCATAAAATTATTCAAATATTTAAAATTTGGCTCAATTTTTTTTAAAAGGATTTTAAACAAAATTGAAGAGCTTTAGGCACTAGTTCATTCTCCAAGCTTTCTGAAAATATATTGTTCATTAAATTTGGTTCATTGGTTCCTGAGTTATGATGTTTCCGATGCTTTGCAATTATGCGTTAATTAGTGGCCGCCATATTGGATAATTAGTGTAATTAATGTTTTTCCCAAATTTTTTTTCCATGGGTCAATTCTCTTTCCCTTACCCTTTCAAAATATGATATTTTCACATTGATCTCTTTAAAAACTAAGAAAAAAGTTGTAGTGGGGTTTGACAAAATGTTGTTTTCTCGGCCCAAAATGGTGGACTAAAAGGAGCTGCATATACAAAATGTTTTATCGCGTAGTGGGAAACAAGTGTTTATTAAGGACTTGGAAAGACGGTCGACCAATGTATGTATTCTCCGACCCGACGTCATCAATTTTTCATCTCGCTAACTATCTACAGACCTGTGGCAAAAAGTCTTATCACAAAAACGTTTTCCGTCGGGGGGAGGGATTCGGAAAATTTTTCGGAATATATATATATTTCTTGCATTTTCCACTATTACATTGCATATTTCTTGTTTTAAAATTTATTTCCCCATCTTTTTGCGCAACTTTCGTTTATGTAGCTAAGCCTTTATTTTTTGTTTGTATTTTCCAAGTCAAAATCGGCAAAAAATTGTCCATCCCGGTCAGGTGGGATAAATTAAGCCTACATATGGAAAATTTTATCGCAAACGTGCCGTGCTGGCTCGTTCCTCATTAGACTTGCTCCAAGTCTCTCTTTCATTGTCATATGGTGTCGGTCCACTATAGTGTACATTACAGGACGTAGTACGGAGGGGCGGAGCGAGAAAGAGAGACTTGTCAACTTCGGAAAATCTCGGATCAAAACTGAACCGAAAGTGCAAGACTTGCTTTAATTGTTTCCTGTCAGTGTTTATATATATTGATCTAGCACGGTGTAAATAACATGAGTTCCATTTTCGGTTCAGTTTTGAACCGAGATTTTCCGAAGTTGACAAGTCTCTCTTTCTCGCTCCGCCTCTCCGTGCTACGTCATGTAATGTACACTATAATGGATCGATATTATATGACAATGAAAGAGAAACTTGGAGCAAGTCTAGTTCCTCATCTGATGACAAATTGAATTTTATATGACTTATAACATATGTGTTAACAAAGGGTATGTCATGCGGGTCTCACTCAGCAGACCCTTGGTTGATAAACGTACCGATAACCATCAAGATTACATAAAGATTGGTTTATTTGATTCTTCAAACTAACACTATTCGATCTGGCCATCCACATTAATTAATGTTGATAATCACGAATATTAAGGGACCGGTCATTATTTATGGCGAGGGGTGGCACCGAAGAGAAATGTTTTCCGTGTCAAAAATTTTGCTGACCCAACCATTAAAAAGACAAAAATTTGATTACCCAACCTCAAATATCAATTAAAAAATAAATACCCACCCCTGGCCAAAAACTTAACAAACGGATACCATTCAGTTGTCATACATGTCCTTTATCACTTCAGTGACATGAGTTTGATAATGGCTTGTGAAATTTTCTGCGGTCTAAAGTTTCATGTTGTCTGCACATGTACTTTCTTTGGAAACACAATTTGTTTTGTCAAACTATGATCAAGATAGTGACTCTGATTGATTCACATATTGTATTGACAAATGACTGTTGACATTGCTTTTCAGTCTCCAATATTTCAGTGGGTCATGCTTTGAAAATGACAATAAATTTTTATTACCCAACCCTTGAGTTGTTTTGTTTTTCATTTACCCAACCTTTTACTCACTCAAAATTTTGTTTACCCAACCTTTTTCTCTTCGTGCCACCCCCCGCCATAAATAATGACCGGTCCCTAAGTTCAAGTATTCGATATTATGACGACTTTTTGCCCAACCTATCTACTACCAATGAACATATCCAAATTACAAGACTCAAATGTAAAATGAACTACAATACTGGATAACCATACCAACGAAGATCAAGACCAAAGACTGGCTGGTTTTGTTTTCTGTGTTACAATCTGCTGGCCCCTTCGAAGAAGCACATTCAATATGGATGTTATCTAACAATGCTTTTGCTTCATCCTTCCAGTATTCGTCAAGAACCTCCTCGAGCAGTGCGTAATACTTGTTTCTTTTCTCTTTTAGCTGCACGGAGTCTGTACAGGCTGGGTGTGGAACAATACAGTTTTCCCGTCCATCGCATTTTTTATACTCGCCAGAGAAAGCGTACTTGCAAAACGACTTTTTGAATGTCTTTATGCCATCTTTTATCTTGAGGATTTCTTTTGTTTTATTTTTGATAAATGACGGTAGCGCGTCATCCGGTGCAGTATATCCTTTCGCACGAAGTTTCCAATAGCGAAATATTTTCCAACTGTCGCCATTGTACCAATTCTCCCATTGATCAGGCGGAACAGGAATTCTGATCTTCTTGTTACACGTATCCACTACACCCGATCCAGGAAGGTCAATCACGACGCCTCTGTTGTTTATGTCGTCTTCGTAGTACCCGAGTGAATTCGTGGTGTATTCCAAGTTGGTCAGTTCATAAATGAAAGTTTTGTTCCAATTTGCCAAATCAATTTCTTCCCCGTCTGCTTCAGTTTGATCACCGATATGCACGATTTTTAACTTCGCATCCTCGCGTGGAGCTTTGCAATATTTTGAATCCCAATATTTCTTGCAAATACGCACGACTTCGTTCACCCCACACGGTGTATCAGCATCAATATCCACAACTTGACCACCAAGAAATTGATCACGAACAGCCCCCCCAAATGGTAAACATATACATCCATTCTCCTTCAATTTGTCAAATACATCTCTGATTGTCGTGTTTCCAAGTCCCGGTACACGGGCCATTAAAGCCTTGTTCATACCTTAATTTAATTTAATTTATTAAAGTGCTTATGCGACGAAATTTCACACCATTTTTAATTGTAAAGAAAATTAAAATTGACCAAATAAGACGTTTTGGTAAGCTATCTTAACTTGCTTTGTTCTTGAGATCATAGTCAATATAGAGCGTTTGCACATGACGTCACAGCCGCCATGTTGGTGTTCCAATTCAAAAGAATTTTAATTAGACCCTTTTGTTTTGAACACCAACATGGCCGCCATGGCTTTTGTTGAGTTGGTCCCTGGGGAATGAGTACCAACGCTCTATATGATAATTAGGTTAGGAAATTCGATGCAGATATGATAGTCCTCATTATCTATGTTTTTGTCAATTTGTCTTGGTTTGTGCAAGAAATGGTCGGTTCGTAACTTCATCGTCAAATGTGTATTGTATTTTCGCCAGAGCAACCAATAGCTATGTTTTCATTTAACCATTGTGTAATAATATCACGGTTGCTATTGGTTGCCGGGTTGGGTGAAAAAACAATACACACGTGACAAAGAACCGACCACATTTTTGCATAAACCAAAGACTGCAATGGTACAAGAAAGGTAATGGCTTGCTCGCAGCCCCCATCCGAAAATTTGATAGAAGGTAGCATTCGACAGTTAAAAGTCTGATCTTTTTTGGATGAACAGTGGCGGAATACCGCGGAAATCTCGGTGGGGAGGTTTGTCGGGAATTTGAAAGTTTTGTCGGAAATTTAGGAGGCTTTGCCCCTCCCACGGGAAAAAGTGAATTTATGCCACTGGCGGTATGAAAAAAGTTCTCAAAATGGATAAACGTATTTAAATATATAATGCACGATAACATGCCAGAGTTGATTAACCATTTTCACTCTGTATAACAAGAGCTCCCGATTCTTTATCCATGGCCCACCTAGCATAATCCTGATCAAATTACCCAGACTACAGT
This sequence comes from Paramuricea clavata, assembly GCA_902702795.2. NCBI lineage: Eukaryota > Metazoa > Cnidaria > Anthozoa > Malacalcyonacea > Plexauridae > Paramuricea > Paramuricea clavata. The sequence goes on along the minus strand of CACRXK020001199.1, from coordinate 6,046 downwards.
AGGAAAAAGGTTACAATAAAGCCTGGCGCACACGATGCGATTTTAGTCCGCCGATAAAAATCGTTTGACTAAAACTAACAAACTTGTGTGTGCGGTGTGACATTTTTAACCGATTTTTGTTGCTCGATTTTAATCGGACAACATCAAAACGTTTTGATATTTTACGATTTTTGTCGGTGGATTTTTAAGTATAACCAATCAGATTTCATGCTGTGATCACGTGCTTGTATTTATTTGGCAACATGGCGGCTACAGTTCAGGGAGCGTATTTTTTTCGTAATCGTGTGCGGAGTATACCGATGTATATCGGTATATCAAACGATTTTTATCGGCCGACTAAAATCGCATCGTGTGCGCCAGGCTTAACCAGGAAAATAGGGTTATTTTTATATGTCACCAGAGTGTCTTAGAGTGTAGTATATAGCCAGTGAGCTCTATAGATATCTGGAGCAAGAACTTCAGTCATTCGGCCTATGAGGAAAGTGAAGCCAAGATGGCGGCCATTGACGTCCAATAGCTCTGATTTTGGCACACTCCTTGCCAAGATGGCGGAAATTGGGGAGCTAAGGACGTCATTTCCAGTCCCTTTCTATTGTTTTTTTGTCTGCACGGTTAACACGGTCGGACTCGACTTCTCGCTCCAGTTGTATATGGAGCTCACTGTATATAGCCATGAAAAGGCGTTTACCTTGCGTAACGGTGTCTGACGCTAATGATGATGAAATGCTCCATTTTCTCTCCACATCACTGATTACTATTGAAAGCACTTATCCTGGCTGTGGGTTTATTCTTGCAGGCGACTTTAATCGGTTAAAATGCAATCGGATATTAACACAGTTCAGTTGCAAACAGATTGTTAACGTTTCCACAAGGGCCAACCAGACTTTGGATCTAATAATAACCAACTTACATTCGTTTTATGATAAGAAATCTGTCGAAAAATTTCCGCCATTTGGTCTTTCAGATCATAATGTTGTGATTGTCAATCCTTGCAAAAGAGAAGTCATGCAGTAGAAGAATTATCTCTAGTAGAGATTTACGATCTAGTAAAAGGCATGAGCTTGGAAGATACCTTACATCTATCGATTGGTCCTCTCTGGATCATTTTGACACATGCGAAATGAAACTCCAGTATTTCGAAGAGTTAGTACGTCTCGGTATTAGCACCATTATGCCAATAAAGAAAACGGCTTTGCATGTACACGATCCTCCATGGATTACTGCAGAATTTAAAGAGCTTATAAGGAAGCGTCAAGCTGCCTTCTGCAGTGGAAATACCTTTCAGTTCAAGTATTACCGGAATCGGGTTAACCGCGAGCGAAAGACATGCCGGGCGAAATTCTACTCTTCAAAAGTAAAGAATCTTAAATCGACCAAACCGAAGAGATGGTGGAAGGAGGTGAAGCAGATTGCTGGTATGGTACCTACAACCGGTTCCGATGACCTATGTAGTCAACTTCATTTAGACGATATCGAGAATATGCAACGTCCTGACATTGCGAATTTAATTAATAACGCCTTTTTGGAGCCCATGAACTCCTTCAATCCACTGTCAACTCTTCCCCCCTTTGATAATTATTCCTCTTTTCAAGTGAACGAATTGGAAGTCTTTCATTTATTGAAAGCAATTAATCGTGGAAAGGCGTCAGGTCCTGACGAAATTCCCAATTGGGCTCTTAAGGAATATGCTGCAATCCTTGCACAGCCAGTATGCGCTGTGCTAAACAGCAGCTATGCCGAACAACAACTACCTAAATCTTGGAAGCTTGCCAACATTGTGCCCCTCATAAAACCTAAGCCCGTTAGCGACATTTGTAAGCAGTTACGACCAATTTCACTTACTGCCGCTATTTCGAAAATCGCCGAGGACTGTGTTGTTAAAAAATACATTGCTCCAGCTATCATGAGTATAATCGATCCAAGTCAATATGGAGTAATACCAAGAAGTTCAACTACTCTCGCTGTTATATCTATGATCCATGAATGGTCGCAAGTTACTGATGGCACTGGCTCTGCTGTCAGAGTCATCCTGTTCGATTATAGAAAAGCATTCGACCTTATCGATCATGCTTTACTGGCTGATAAAATTTCCAATTTAGCTATTCCACGTGCGGTTGCTCGCTGGACAATCGATTTTTTGATGAATCGAAAGCAGAGAGTGAAATTATCCAATGACTGTTATTCGGAGTGGGGAGATGTACTTTCCGGTATCCCTCAAGGTACAAAATTAGGGCCCTGGCTATTTTGTTTAATGATAAACGATCTTGATATTTGTGATATATCGAGGTGGAAGTTTGTTGATGACACAACAGTTGCTGAAGTAGTTAGTAAGGACACAGAGAGCCGTGTTCAAGTCGCAGTTGATGTTGTGGAAGATTGGTCCAAGGCAAATGGGCTATCTCTTAACGCTGAGAAATGTAAAGAACTGAGAATCGATTTTAAAAAAATTAAACAACCTTTTGATCCTGTACTGGTGGGTGGAGAAGCATTGCCTATAGTTGAGAGTGCAAAAATATTGGGTCTTGTTATGACAGGCACACTTCAGTGGAAAGATAACATCAGAGAGAGTATAAAGAAAGCTAATAAACGCCTCTATTTTATAGTACTATTGAAACGGGCAAGCGTAAATGTCAATGATGTCTTGAACTTTTATTGTACAGTGATCAGGCCTGTGCGCGAGTATTGTGCGCAAGCCTTCCATCATTCCATCCCAAAGTATTTGGCAGACGAACTTGAGACTGTCCAGAAACGTGTGCTAAAAATTTTATCTCCTGAAATGTCATATTGTGAGGCCCTTGAGTATTTTAGACTGCCTACTCTATTTCAAAGAAGAGAGGACATGTGTGACAAACTCTTTACGAGTATCATCAAGGATCCAATGCATAAACTTCATCATCTGCTGCCCCCGAAGAACGAGACTGATTATTCTTTCAGGACGAATCGGTATTTTAATATGTACGTTACACGCACGAACCGCTTTTATAACTCTTTTATCCCTGCTATGTGTAGGAAGTTTGTAGGATAGATTTTATGCTTATTTTAATCGAATTTTGATCGTGGGTGGGTTTTTATAATATTGTATTAATAATATATTTATATGTAGTGCATGTGATAATATGTAATCCACGCAATTCAGCTTCTGGCTGCAATGTGGTTTCAATTTAATAATAATAATAATAATAATAATAAAATGTTACAGCAGGCGAACGACCCCATGGTTTCGGAGTAGCATCGTAAGATATCGAATTTGGATCAATCTTTTTATAATTAGAACACGCTCTGGTACTTCGTTTTGTGAGGGACGCATCGCTTTCGATGCTCTTTTCCACTGCAATTTTCAATCTTAAGCATGTAACCATGCAGTAGACTACAAAAAACAAAGAATAAACACAAATTAATTGGAAACTCCATGTACACATACTGCAAAAAATCCCGGAATATTTTGATTCAAACACATATTATAGCGACTCAAAATATTGATTAAACTGTTATTCTGTTATTTTTATTCGCTGCACGAATTTGTTATTCTGTTAGTTTGTCAGTCCATTAGTTCGGAATTACAAGCCTTTATCGTATTTATTTTGTTCAAAAATGGTATATCTTCGCGCTTGTGTACGTTGTTGCACTTGTTTCGCGTGCTCCAGAGCACCGGACGCGATTTGGCATGCAACGCGACGCGAATTTTCAATTTTCAAATGACATTTAACTTCAATATTTTTCTATGTTTTGGCAAACATTCGGAACCTCTTCAGCAATTTTAGCTATTTGGTCTGCATATCTTGTAAAATTTTTATCCGTTGACGGTTTTATTTGTTTTTGAAAACTAAAAAGTCGCGTTGCCGAATCGCGTCCGGTCTGTGTGGGCCCAGTGAACTCTATATATATATATATCTGGAATGATAACAGCGAGCGAAAAGTGAAGCCGACAAAAAAATCACGACATAAATATTCGTCATTGTCTTCGTCATCAACTGTTCAAGAACTTTCTTACAGTCACAGAGTAGAGACACAGAGTAGAGACATACAGAGACGTAACTAGTGTACCCACTTTTTTTGTGCGCATGCTCGGCAAGTTACTAGATGCATGCATCTGATTGGATGATGACCTGATGACGACTCACTTTAAACTTGCTGAGCACGCGCAGTAGATCATTTTTCGCCCGGTCGCTTGAAAAAAAGTGGGTACATGATAACGTAATCTTCCACAGTGTTTACAACGGTCAGTTACACGCGTAAAAATTGATCAGGTTGTTCGGCGTTGTTCAAAACAGTAGCGAACAATGTTGTGCTGCACCCCGTGAACAATATTGTTAACAAGTTGTTGAACCATCAATGTTGTTGCAACTTGTTAACATGATTGTCAACAAGTTGCAACAATGTTGATGGTTCAACAACTTGTTAACAATATTGTTCACGGGGTGCAGCACAACATTGTTCGCTCCTGTTTTGAACAACTTGCATCAACATGATGATTTTTACGCGGTACGTCTCTGTATGTCTTATCTACTCTGTGGTAGAGACTTATCTACTCTGTGTTACAGTATTAAAAATCACTTACATATAAAATTTGTAATTGTTTTGAACGTTTTTATCACAGTTTTTATATCTTTATTCACTTTTAACCTGAAGGTGGAGTTATACTTCGAAACGTAGTTATTAAAATAATTTTTTACTAAGCCCATATGGTCTAATTTATATTCAAACACACGTACATATTCATTTACATTTTGCTGGCAGGCAAATTCCCATCACACAATAAATTCTTTAAAAAATAACGTACCAGTGTATTGACTAAAAACTATAAAACTGGTAAACTAAAAAACAATTCAAACAATCGCGAAAAACGGCAACGGCAAAGTCACAGTTGCAAGTCAATTTACCTACCTGTGAAATGAAATTTTCTCGCAAGAACATCTCTTTCCTTGTGCATCCAGAACGACAGTACGACACAATATATTTGAAAAAGTGATTCTTTTCTCCACACGGGGAAGTTTTCCTCGACTTTTTTCCGACAGCGAACTCAATGCAGTAAATTTTAGGAGCAAAACAGTTTGCTCCTAAAATGTATTGCATTGAGTTGGCCATGTTTTTAATTTTTTTTTTGTGATTGCGTTCAAATTTATACTGGCCGTGCAACGGTTTGCAAGAGGGGGAATGAAACTGACGTCCAATCCGCGTAAACCTGACGCTTGAGGGACTGAGACTGACATCCAATCCGCGTGAAAGACTGGTATCAAGGCTTCATTGTTTTCACAATCAAATGACTGAATGTTATCGTTCCAGATATATATATATATAGAGTTCACTGTGTGGGCCTTAATACTACATCTCTGGTTTCTTTATCAAATCCATTCATTTTTTGTTTGGAAAGGTAATTACAAAAACAAATCAGTAAAAATGAGATAGTACATGGACTACATGATTGAGAAATTGTCAGGCAAGACTTCAGACTATAGTGCCTTGTCAAAACGTGTAAAAAACGACACACACGATCAGACTTAGGGAAGCCTCACATATCGATTTTGTCCATGAGAAACGTCATATGTTCGTATCTCTGGAGACCCCACCCCCCTTAGAAACGTCACACATAGTTATCGATATTTTGTTCAATATAGTACACATATGCCAGATATGGCAAGGTAATTTTCTACGGTCGGCTATTGGCGATGCTTCCGCGAGAAATATGTCATCTTCTGCTGACATATCTTTTTTTATTAATATATATGAACTTCAAATTTTCCAACGTTTCTCAAAACAACTTTTTTTGCATGAAATATTGATCATTTTAGCGCGTTTTTCTTGAAATTTGAGTGTTTTCAATGCAAGGAATGCGTATAATAATATAAATGTATACATAAAGAACAGGTATGGTATTACGAATGTATAGACTAGAGTTTGTATCAAGTTGCCATTTCAGTCTTTTTTATACTCTGCAAAGATGATTCCGAAATGTTAAGGCTTTCGAAAAAACTATCGAATTTTTCCATGATGTTTACAGAGAAACGTCACAGGTGCAACCCCCCCCCCCCCCCCCCCCCCCCCCCCC
>CACRXK020001198.1:0-58299 GCA_902702795.2 Paramuricea clavata | reverse complement strand
ATACAGTGAACATTTACTTAACTTCCTTTTTGCGGCTGTTTCAAGATGATTTACAGTGAACACTTCCTTTGTGCTGCTGTTTCAAGATGATCTACAGTGAACATTTACTTAACTTCCTTCGTAGTGCTGTTTCAAGATGATTTACAGTTAACATTTACTTAACTTCCTTCGTGCTGCTGTTTCAAGATGATATACAGTGAACATTTGCTTAACTTCCTTTTTGCTGCTGTTTCAAGATGATTTACAGTGAACATTTACTTAACTTCCTTCGTGCTGCTGTTTCAAGATGATATACAGTGAACATTTACTTAACCCTATTAGGCCTGACGGTCACATATGTGCACATTTTTCAAACCAACAGTAACCAGAAACGGACACATATTTTGGTTTTCCTGCAGCAATACTTCATGTAATACCGTGAATTTGTTTCAAACATATTTTGAATGATGGGATTTAACAGCATTCTTCCAAGATGGCGGAATTCTCGGGAATAAGTGCGAGGTTAGTTTATTACATATTTCATGTATATTTTTGCATTATGTGGCAATGATATAAACTCCAGACAAAATATAAACTTCTACACTAACTCTTGACGTTGTTACAGGGTGAAATACATTCATTTTCTATCGATGTTATATACATATTGTTTAGGAATTTACGTGTAAACATTTTGTACACATATGTGCACATCAGGTCAATCAGGAATTAGTGTCAATAAAATTGACTAAAATTCTGCAGTTTTGAAAAACAAAAATTTTTAATCAAAGGTAAATTAGAGCTAAACATCAAACAATATGCTCTACTACACTTCTTAAATAAATATTACAAACACTATTTACTCAGTTTAGACTAGTATTTTTATGGAAATTAGTTGAACACATACATGGCAAGTCTTTCTTGACAGGTGTAGAAAATATATAAATTTTGTAACAATTTACAATAGATTTGATACTTTCATGGTTGGTAAAGTACCTACAAGTATTTTATTGAGTACTGTGTCTTTTCAGATCATTTTACTCGTCTAAACCACCAAATATATCTACAGCACCATTGCCAGATGGGAATTCCAGTGAGGATAATATTGATAGTGATGAGGAGGAGGATGACGATGATTACAACCCTGGTGATTTGGAGAATGGAAGTGAAACAGAAAATGAAGATTCGATGAGTCAATCAGAGGAGGAATCGTCAGGGGATGAAATACCATTGAATGAATGGAAAAGGAGAAAGAAGGATGAAGAAGAGGTATTGATCCATATGACCTATAAAATATATGGCTTTATTCTTGGGTTTTACTATGGCATTATGCAGTGAATCTGGCGGGGGTCAACCTCAAATGTATTGATGCTTATGCTGTAGTAGAGTGAGAAAATGGTACAAAATTCCATGTATTTGTCACTAAACACAAGCCTAATACATAAAATGAGCAATCGACTCACTCTGATAACTGTGCTTTGGTTTAGAGTTAACCCTCCATAACTTTTGTGATGTCATATGAAACCCAAGAATAGATTGTCTTTTTGCTTTCTTTAGAATGAAGTAAAATTCCCATGGAAGACAGATGCCACTTGGGAAAGTCCTCGAGAATCAAAAATTCCACTGGAGAAGCTCAAACCATTGAATGCAACATTGACGAATGTCACTCAGGCCTCAGCCTATGGAATTTTTCAAAACCTTTGTCACAAATGATATACTTGAAGACATAACGTTCCAATCCAACTTATACAACACACAACGGGCAAATAAAGGCTATAAACGAGCAGTGAAGAGAAGGGGTTCCTCGGAGACCCTGTATCGAGAAGTAAAGCCAATAACCCAGCTGGAATTGCGACAGGTATTCGGCATTATCTTGTACATGGGTGTCCATAAGTTACCTACTTGCCGCATGTATTGGGGGAATAAAACTTTTGTGCCACTCATTGGAAACACCATGTCTCGTAATCGGTATGAAGAAATTCTTTCCATTCTCCACTTCAACAATAATGAGGAAGCTGTTACTGATCCAGCTGATCCAAAATATGACAAATTGTTCAAAGTGAAACCACTAGCTGACCATTTTAGACATGTGTTCAAAGGAAGTGTTACTCCAGAGACAATGCAAGCTATTGATGAGATGATGATCCCATTCAAGGGTAGGCATAGTGCCAAGCAGTACATGCCAAAAAAGCCAACTAAATGGGGCTACAAATTATGGTGTCAAGCTGGAATGTCTGGATATGTCTATGACTTGGAAATCCTTGGGTCTCCTGATGCAAAAGGTCCACCACCTGGTGTTGATGTACCCAATCTTGGCGAAAGCTCCAACGTTATTCTGAGGTTGACCAAAGATGTAGAAAGGAAGAAGCATCAATTGTTCTTTGATAATTTCTTCTCTTGCCCAGAACTTCTTGCTTACCTCAAGTTGCAAGATATTTTTGCTGTTGCTACGCTGAAAGCCAACCGTAGTCGTGGATGTCCAATTTCCACAGAGAAAACCATGCGAAAACGCGGAAGGGGAGATATTGCCCAATTTTCTGATGTCAAGGCTGGTTTGGTGATATGTGCATGGTATGACAACCGCAGAGTTTTGACCATCTCCAACTTTTTAGGCAAGAATCCTGTGTCAAACTGCAAGCGTTTTGATAGGAAGACAAAGAAAGATGTATCAGTTCCTCGTCCAGCGTGCATTGAACTGTACAACAAGTTTATGGGTGGAGTCGATAAAGCAGACATGCTTTTGTCTCTCTATCGCACAAAGCACAGAAGTAAGAAATGGTACCATCGTATAGCATTCCACCTTATATCGCTTGCAGCTGTCAATGCATTTGTGCTGTATCGTGAGGTTGGAGGTGAAGGTTCTTTAGTAGATTTCCTTGTTGACATTTGTAGGTGTCTGCTTGTAGAATCACAAGATTTAGGTGATTCATCCGATGATGAAGCTACAACACCACTTAGACAGAGATCCCTTAGAGCCAATCAAGTACCAACAAACATACGTCATGACAGATGCAATCACTGGCCACTACAGTGCGAAAAACCGCAAAGATGCAAATGGACGGTTGTGAGCGGAGAACTAGATTTTTGTGCTCAAAGTGTCAAGTGTACCTTTGTATCACTGGCACAACCTGCTTCTTGAACTACCATGGCATAACACCTAAATAACATTGTTTGGTTAGCATTCTTGAACTCTAAGATGAGAGTATGTATAAAATAAATAATTGCAGTTTTTGTTCCTTAAATTCCTGATGTCCACATATGTGTACAAAAATTATTTCTGGGAAAAATATGTTTTTCAAAACAAAAATTCCAAATTTTTCCTAATTATGGTCTAATCACATATAAAATCCATTTTTTCGGTTTGTAAAGGTGATAGTTAAGCCTCAGGCCTTATAGGGTTTAACTTCCTTTTTGCGGCTGTTTCAAGATGATTTACAGTGAATATTTACTTAACTTCCTTCATGCTGCTGTTTTAAGATGATCTATGGTGAATATTTACTTAACTTCCTTTTTGCTGCTGTTTCAAGATGATTTACAGCGAACATTTACTTAACTTCCTTCGTGCTGCTGTTTCGAGATGATCTACAGTGAACATTTACTTAACTTCCTTTTTGCTGCTGTTTCCAGATGATTTAAAATGAACATTTACATAACTTCCTTCGTGCTACTGTTTCAAGATGATTTACAGTGAACATTTACTTAACTTCCTTCGTGGTGCGTTTCAAGATGATTTACAGTGAACATTTACTTAACTTCCTTCGTGCTGCTGTTTCAAGATGATCTACAGATAAACATTTACTTAACTTCCTTCGTGCTGCTGTTTCAAGATGATCTACAGATAAACATTTACTTAACTTCCTTTTTGCTGCTGTTTCAAGATGATTTACAGTGAACATTTACTTAACTTCCTTTGTGCTGCTGTTTCAAGATGATCTACGGTGAACATTTACTTAACTTCCTTCATGCTGCTGTTTTAAGATGATCTACGGTGAATATTTACTTAACTTCCTTTTTTGCTGCTGTTTCAAGATATTTACAGTGAACATTTACTTAACTCGCTTCGTGCTGCGGTTTCAAAATTACTTACAATGGACATTTTCTATCTGTTGTAAGCTGGCGTTGTAATTTATAAGGGTGAACATTTTCCTACCTTTGTTCATGTTGCTGTTTCAATATGATTTACTGCACCGTACCAGTGAACGTTTACTGAACTAATTCCTTGGTGCTGCTGTTCCAAGATGATCTACAGTGAACAATGTTCTTGACTGATGCTATTTTGCCTAATTACGTCCTTGCAAGATGCTCCCTAAACTCCGCCATTGCCGGTCCCAAGCCCGGATGAAAAAGGAGGAGGGTTTGGTCACTGGGTCGGACCATGTAAAAGACCATGGAGTAACTGAAACACCGAAATGAGTACGATGTACCGGACAAAGATTTTTCTAAGTCAAGACGCTTTATGATTACTGGTGTAGAAACTTGAACACTGATACCTGAACTACAGCCGAATCTGTAATACAACAGGGAACAGCGTGTGAAATCCAGTTTATTTTGACCTCTCACTTTAGGCGCTATGCTGTCGCGATGTAACTTAGTGGCGTTTCTGTCAACAATCTTTGAAGACAAAAATCTCAAATTTCCACGGTTTGATTTCGCTATTTTTTTCACGATTAGTTAAACAAAAGTATAATCTTTAATTCTATCCAGCCAGCCCCCCTCGGTCCCACAACCGTTTTCGAGATATTCACCGTTGAATATAGCCCTCTGTAAAATATGTTGCCTTGTCACTCAGATCGATAATGAACTGTCATTACTCGCTTTTTTCTAAAGAAGTGTGATATATTATAGAAGTTTCGATAGATTATGGATTGTATATATTGCAGTTAAAGTGTGCAAATAATTAAAGCCCTTCCGTAACAATATTTTACAAGTGAAATTTATTGTTTGTCATTCTATTTTTGTCAATGATTTTGTCTGCAAGAATTAAGCATCATCATTAAATTTGGAGGTAAAATCGGTCCTTCCAATCTGTACAGACCTTCTACATCTGCAAGATCTCCGATGCTATGATTGTCTCTCCATCGAGTGACCAAAACCTTGTTCACCTTTCTGGTTATGTTATTGGTATGATGACTTCTGGATTTTCAAAACTAACCCAGCAACAACCAGAATAACTACTCATCCTCCTGTTTCAAAAATGGCTGGTAAAAGTTAACCCTGGTTTAGATGCTAAATTTGTCCTTCAAAATTTTCTCCCACTTGTTGCCAAGGCTATGTCTGTACTTCATGGTGGTCAAAAAGACAATCTGATTTATCACACTGCTCGATGCTTTGGAGAACAACGCCATGGAGATGTTGGTCTGATGCCATTGATGGTCTGCCCATTATAGGAGTGAAGGCCCACTTGGCCTTTTTTTTAACAGTATTTTGTAATGATGTTACACAACTAATTCAGATAAAGTTTGAGAAATGGTGGTTCTTTCAATGTTAAGCCCCAGAGAGGGGGGTGGGGTCGGGCATATGTGGGGCATTTGATTTTTTGAGCAAATATTCAATCAAATGCCTTACTGTTAGGTAATAAATATTGGTCAAACACCCCACCATTTTGCAATAAATACTATATTAATAAAAGTCATTTTGGTTCAAATTGCCCTAACTCAGGCCCAAAATGCTAATCAAAATCCTGAGAGTGGGGATGCAATTGATGATCAAATACCCCACATATGCCCACCCCCCTCTGGGGCTTGACATTGATAGGTGCAATTATATGCAGGGTTTTTTTGTATTCTCATGTAATGTACCACAAAGTATCAGCAGCATGTTATTGTGGGACCTTTGATCAATATGTATATAAATAGACATATTTTTGTTTTATTCTTGCATTAATTTTAATGAAAAATAAAAATTACTCACAAAGTTGGTCAAGTGAATGTACAAACTATTTATTTCTTCATTTAGTACAGCACATGTTACAATTATGTACTTGTCCTAATTGCATGAGTGTGGATGACAGACTTTTTTTATTTTAATTGTGCACACCCACTTATGATTAACCTAGTTTTTGTTTATGAAAATCTAAAAAGTTTACCTAATTGAAATAAGATCATTTCTATAACTTGCTAAACCTAGTCAGTTATAATTATATCACAAACATCTGTCAACGTACACTCGTGCTCTCCCTTACCACTTGAGTCTCCTACTCACCACGTCGCTTTATGAAATTTTTTTGATAAAATCCTATTTTAAAAAAGTCAACCCTATACTTGATATGCTGAACATAGACCTCTAAGATATCTCCTGTGGCAATTAGTGGGTGCAAATACTCGCAAAGTTTAGAAGCAAGATAATCAATGTGTGTCCATCCAGTTCCATAGTCTACATCAATTGCACTTGGGTCCATTGGATTCAATGGCTCTGGCCGTATTCTTACATTCACTGGTTTATCTTGTCCATGAAGAGCAAGGTATGCTGTTGATGTTGGTAACTTTTCTCATGAGCAGCACCGATGCACTTGAATGGTACAGCATGGGTGATTTCATCCTCGTCACTTTCATCCTCATCACTTAACAGGTCACCACTTTCTGCCCTATCATCTTCATTACCATATCCATGCTGACCACTCAAGTAGATCTCTTTCTACAAAATCATAACAAGAAAATTTTTATTTTATTATTTTGTACATAAACTGTAATCTTTAAAATTAGAAATCTAATGCAAAAGTGTGTCACTATTTACAGTAATATTTATAGAACAACACACAAATATGGCAATATTTTACAAATGAAAATTGAAAAATATCTCTATTGTATGCACATATATGTAAAAATCTATCCACAACTAGATACAAACAGGCATCATACTTCAGCAAAAATTTATTAAACAATTTGTTTAACTCAAAGCATGTACATATGTATCACAGTACACAGACACACACAATAGGGTCAAACTAGAGCCATTTATAAACACAAATATTACGCCATATTAATTTTGTACAGTGTATTTATAAAATTACAGTACAAAGTTAAAAACAACAAAGCGGATAATAATTTGACTAAATAACAAGGTAATGCATTGTAGTATACCAACCTTAAATATTGCGCTTGTTTTCACATTGATGATACACAGAGATTTAACGTCATCCAAGTTAGAAAGAAGAGCCTTGCTACAGGAATATAAAAACAATTCCCTCGCTCAGACGCATTATTTATCAAGCTAAAATGACAACATGTCCCATGCAAATATTTAAAAAAAGGTAAACTTGGTATAGTAAAACACAAGTCATAATGATGATCGCAACAATACAGCAATAACATGCTGTTTCTTTTCACAAAGTATCGCAGCCTGACACTCTTGTCGTTCAAAAGCTTCCATATTGGTTTAGTCAGAGAGATGATCACTCCTCGACAGGGGCGTAGCTTGCGCGGGGGTGTGGGGGGTGACACCCCCCAGTTTTAGTGAGGTAGTCGGTAAAACGCAAAATTAGTCGGTAATGGCATGAGCCATGACAGCGGTCGGTAAAACCAATTGGTTAAAATGGAATTTTGCTCTGTTGGTAAATGGCTTTTAATAATCAATAAATTAAATTAATGTTGTGTCATGTTCTCCATAAAGTTATGCAAAATGTATGTAATTCTTCAGTAATCACTTATATTAAATTTTACGCATAAACATTGCAGCCTCTAATTCCCTATTGTATTACATGTTGCAAGAGCTGCGAAAACAGTTGGTTCTGATTGGACATTTCAACTGTGCGCGAACTTTTGACCTTGCATGATACAATGATACGCGAAAGAATTAAAGATTATATTTATATATTTATTATTGACACGCGGTGATCATAAAATGTTTCACCATTTTTTCAAGTCTGTTTATTACAATAAACAACAACTTAATAAATGAGTAAAATGACTTATCGCGAAGTAACAAGGACAACAATTATTGCTGCGTTTCTGGTTTCACGTTATTTCTAGACGGCAGACTAAAGTCACGGTAAGTGTCATTCACATTAAACGCGCGCCGAAATATTTATTTGTCAATTGCTGTATAGCTGTTATGGTATATGTAGCGTATAAAGGGCGGTACAGCGTACCTTGCAGTCCTTGCTATTTTACAGAATACGAATATCCTTTTCTTTTACAAGTACGGTATTAATATTACTATAATTACCAAATTATCTCATTTTACTTTAGCGTCAATAGGGTGCGTATATTAAGCTTGTGTGCGGAAGTAATAAATTTACATTAAACGCGTAAACTTAGTACATAACAAGAAACCATTCATTTTAACATGATAAACATACACATGTACAATAAAAACCTCACAGAATGTCAAAATAGAAATCTTAAGAACTAAGTGCATGCCAATAGAGAAAGTCACGTAAAGTTTGAAGTTTCACTTGTAATTGTGGGTAATCATATAAAATTTGCCTTGTGGTAAAAAGGAAACGTCTAATCAGACTAATCCGCTAATCCTAGGCTCCTAGCCCACTTACAAACGTAAATGATCATGATTCGAGAAGTTCTGGTAGATAGTGTTTACCTAACAAATTCAATATAAGAAATAAACGCGCCCTATTTACGCCAAGGAAATTTGTCATGGACCGTCAGAGTAAAATATGTCTTCCTGTTTATTTCATATATATATATAGCAGAAAAAGTAAGCGAGTATATATATTGAGAATTCAATTGCGTTAACTGAGTATTTGCTGAGACTAGAGAGTGATTTAATATAGTTTAGTCAAAAATGCCTCCAAAGGTAAACCCGTGCAAAAATCGATACAAAATCCGATGTCTCGAATGCAACATTGAAATGGACTTCGACTATAAGAAGAAACATAATTCAAAGTTTCACCAAGACTTGATTGCTCAACGAAAATCTATTCGTTATTGTGTCGTCGGCGCAGCAAAAAATCCATTTGAGGCCGCTGCGAGTTCAAAATCAAAGGCTGACGTTAGTGCCAAACCTACTGAAGCTTTCCGCGCAGATATACAAGATGCTGGAAAAAGTGATTTGTGTTCAGAGTCCTCAGAACATGAAAGTGGGCATGAGTCAAGGGACCTTTGTGAGACCGTGATTACGGCTGATCAGCTACAGGATGAACTGCCAGAGCTTACTGAGATAACATTACCAGGCGATGGAAAAACTTATTCGTCAGTCCTTCCTACAGGTTCGTCGAGTATTAAACGCCGTTCCCATGACTCGGATGACGAGTATATGTCACAAACGTATTCAGACAACAGCCAAGAAAAACGGAAAAAGATTGATGATTTCGAAGATGAAGACGTCATGGAAACCTCTCCAGCTAATCCAGCCGAAGAAGAAACTTTCGACGAAGCGTCTGATAGCGAAAGTTCCTCTAATCAAGAAAATTTGAATGAGACGGTTCGAACAGACGAGATCGCTCCTCAAACGGATAATGAAAGTCAAAATCCATTCTCATTGAGTATAAAGACAGACTATGAATTAGCTGGCATGATAGGAGAGATCATCGAGTTATTGGAGGAGGGAAGAACACTGCGCGAGTCATTTGAAGATGAAAATTACTGTGAAGAATTTTTCATGTCTTCAGCCAAAGATTTCGCCTCTGAATTAAAGAAGAAGTGTTGCTTTCTATTCACCTCAACAAAGAATGCCATGGAACATAAAGTAGAGAAAATGCCCTCAGTGTCAGACACTCAAACTGTTCATACGGAATCTTGTGTTATAAGCAATGACCCAGCTGAGCGAATAGGAGTTCAATTAAGTGAGCAACAAAAACAATATTTGATATCCAAAGGACCACACCAACCAGTTTTAGAGAAATACCCTTGCAATGTCGTGATTTCAAAATCTAAGCAAAATTCATTCAGCGCACAGTGGTACGAAAAATTTCCCTATTTACAATACAGTCTCTCCCTAGATAGAGCATTCTGCTTTGCCTGCAGTTTATTTGGTGATGGTGCTGGAACGGGAAGTGCAGAAACAAACTGGTCAAGCGATGGCGTGAATCGATGGGACAAGATGAAAAGTCGTGGAAAAGCCAAGAAAGGTAAACTTTGCGGACATTTTACCAGTACATCTCATAAACTTGCTGCCGAACGATTGAAACATTTTGAGCAGAAAAGCAAACATGTAGATGTTTCGATTTCTAGTGCCAGAAAGCAAGTGCTGGCGCAAGAAGAACAAGAACGACTACAAAACAGAAACGTAATTAACGTGCTGTTAGATTGTTGCCGATACTTATCAAGACAAGCTCTAGCGTTTCGCGGTGGTGATAATGACGAGGATGGAAACTTCAGACAACTAGTCAACCTTCTTTCACGCTGGATTCCATTTCTTAGAAACTGGGTGGCCAGTGTCCGTTCTCGCCAGTACCATACTACGTACACGAGTCCTCAATCACAAAACGAGTTCATTAACATCCTGGGGCACGAAACACGCAAGATACTTAAAGAACAAATATGTTCATCGAATGTATATGCCGTGATGGCTGATACAACGCCTGATGTCAGTCACCTGGATCAAATCTCCTTAATTATTCGCCACGTTGATGAACAGTTCCAGATTCACGAACGACTTTTGAAGATTTCGGAAATTAACGATAAAACAGGTGATGGTTTTGCTGCAAAAGTCATCAGCATGTTGAAAGATTTACAGCTTTCTACTGCAGGAATACGATTTCAGTGCTACGATACGACCGCTTCGATGTCTGGTGCTTATAACGGAGCTCAAGCTAAGTTGAGTGAGCGTTTAGGACGGACAATTCCCTATATTACGTGTCTTGGTCACAAGACAAATCTTTGCGTTGAACATTCCTGTAAAGCCTCGTTGATGATAGAAGAGTTCTTCACTACATTGCAAGATTTGTATAATTTTCTGACAAGGAGCACCAGTCGGTTCGGTAAGCTTAAAGGAAATATTGACGCATTACAAGAAGGACTCGTCATGAAGAATCTCTCCAAAACACGTTGGATAGGTAGAGCTGAGTCTATTAGAGCGGTTTGGGTCAGCTACGAAATTGTAATTGACACACTCGATGAGGTAAAAAATTGTGAAGATAGTGATCGTGATGCTATAAAAACGGCTTCGAATCTTTCGGACAGGATAAAGTCGTTCGAGTTTTATTTAAGCATGCTGTTCATGAAGAACATAATGTACAAAACAAAAATCGTTGTCCTCGAAGTTCAAGAAATTGATAAAGATATCCTTGCCAGCTTAGATGTTATGCGCCAAACGCGAGATGCTATGATTCGTATCCGGGAAGATGATCTTGGCCTGGATGGCATTGTCACAGCAGCTGTAGAGAATTGCAACTCATTTGGCATTGATGCCGAGTACGAGTTTTCAAAAAAGCATCGTCCACGAAGACCACCCAGACGCATTGACGAGAACGCAGACAATGCTAACGTACCATTATTCAACCAACATTACAGACAAGAAATGTTCAAAGTAGTCGACCGCCTCGTTTCAGATATGGATGATATTAACAATTATTTTTCTAACATTGTCCTTCCAGTGACGGTATTGCTTCCACAGAAAATTGCGAAATGCACTGAGGAAGATGCCGAAAATTTGTGTGCAACCTTTCCAGGTGACCTGAAAGATCCTGATGCACTACGGGCAGAGCTTGAAATGATGGGCAACGACATCGAAAAGAGTGGTGCCAAGAATTTACGGGACGCCGCGAAGTGTCTACTCGGAAGACAATGTTTCTACCCAAACCTTGCTAAAGCTTACCAGTTGGCGCTGACCATTCCAGTGTCCGTCGCAAGCAATGAACGTTCCTTCAGCAAGTTAAGGCTGGTAAAGAGTTATCTGCGATCGACAATGAAGGAAGATCGTCTCGACGACCTAATGATTTTAGCCAGCGCAAACGACATTTTGGATTACCTTGACCGACAGTCTGGCTAATGTATGGTCCATAAGTAAGACGAGGAAGACTAAAATCTAAAAGGATAATGCATGCAGCATGCACTGATCCACGACAATGCTCGCATTTAGTCGTTTTATTTTTAATAGACCTTACCGATTATTCTCTTTTTCCCAATGGCCTCGTTTCCATGTTAACTTATTTTAGCATTTCAGGGGCACGAATTTGTTTCTTGCTGTTCTTAGGCTCAATAACAAAGTAATTTTCAACCCTACTAAGCACAAAACATGAGCAAGTATTTGACATGGAAACAAGGCCATTGGATAAAAGAGAATTATCGGTAAGGTCTATGCCCATGGCATAGATAGAGACGGAGTAGAGTGGCCTAGCTAGAGTGATTGACTGAATATTTTACTTGAAACGTTACAGTTTTCATGTTTTAACCAGTTACATCAATAGAGTACAGTCAAGTTGATAAAGTTTATTGTATATAGTAACACAGTACTAGTGTACTTCCAATTTATTATACATACAAGATACAACCTAAACCTTGTACCACTTGACTATTCTTTCGCTATAGGTGCGCTTCAAGTGCGACACGTTTGTCGGTAAAACTTAGATGTTACACCCCCCAGTTAAAATGGTCACGCTATGCCCCTGCTCCTCGACAGTCAACAGTCAATGAAGTCACACGCGGAATTGGGCGCTCAATACCCATGATGCTTTGTGGCCTGCTGTCCAACCTCCTCTGGGTCGTATGTTAGTAAGTGTAAGGTGATTGTCCTGTGATGTTGTATTTTTTACTGGAGAACATGGTATGTTTGAATATTTATCAGTTATTGTGTGTATGTTTGTTACTTTTTGTCTAAAGTTTGTCCTGGTTAAGGCCAAATTTTAGAACGCAATATGCTGCTCAGAACCAGCATTCTCAGAACCCCCCGGACCCCCTAGGAGGGGCGTGGCCTTCGGACACGCAAGTTGTTCAATAGATGTTGCTACGGTCAGATTGAGGCTCTGGATCCGCCCCTGAATTGCTATGTCAATGTGCTGATTAAAGTCAGATTAAAGTGCATATGACACGAAATTTTGTTCTTCCATGTTTAGTTTAACCCATTAAGTGCCAAGCGTTCTCTCCTTGACAAGTAAAATCGTCTGGCGTTAGACAGAGTAAAATACTCTGGGGTAAAATTATGCAAGTAATTACGATAGATAATAATAACAAATTTTATTGTTTAATCAGAAAGTTTCTTGTAATATATGGTATTGCAAAGACTATTCACAGATTGCCTGGGGAAAATTACGTACCGCCAATGTCTTTTTCAAATCTGTAGCGGGCCGCACAATATATTACTCGGAAAATATAGAATTCTTCAAATATTAAATAGATATCAATACACATACAAATATAAAGCCAAATGAATGTACAGTAAGAATATATCACTATCAGTGAAATATATTTTCGGTAGTGTAAAAAGATGTTTCTTCATCACATTTCTTCATAAGAATTTCAAAAATGTTGTCTTTTGTTCCATTAATATTGTATTATATTTGCATGATAAGTGCCTAAAGCACAGAATAACCTAAAGCCTTTATAATGTCGTATATATAATGAGATGAAGAAACATCTTTTTACACTACCGAAAATATATTTCACTGATGGTGATATATTGAGTAGATTTGAAAAGACATTGGCGGTACGTCATTTTCCCCAGGCATTCTGTGAATAGTTTTTGCAATGCCATATTTTACAAGAAACTTTCTGATTAAAAAATAAAACTTGTTATCATTAACTATCGTAATTACTTGCGTAATTTTACCCCGGGCATTCATTTTTGACTCCCAGGCATTCTTTTGTGACAGCCGGACATTCCGTGAACAGTACTTTGCAATGCCATATATTACAAGAATTATTTAATCTTTCATAAAATAAGTGATTTTATTAGTATAAACTAACGTAATTATGAACGTAATTTTCCCTGGGCATTCTTTCCCAACTCCCGGACATTCGATGGATCTCCCCGGGCGTTCTTTAGTAAGACCCGTTTTTAAGCACAAAACCGTCAAATTTTATGACAAAAATGTGTCCGAAAGACTGGGGCAAATTTTGCAATTTTGAGTGAACAGTGACGTCATGTTGGTTGCACAAACAACAATTCAAAATCTTTGTGAACCTATCGACTCTTGATGTCCAGAGATTCAGAAACCAGTGAATCAGTTACGTCCTCTATCCAAGATAGTTCTAGCGATAATGACGAGAACTATGAAGTTTTCAGCAGCCAAATATAAGCACCGTACAAAGACGAACCACTTGCTGACGAATGTGAAGACAGCAATGAAGAAATTGAAAGCAATCTAGCAGATGAACACGCTGATATCGAAGGCCTTACACCTTCAGTATTGGAAGCGCAATATGAAAATATTGTATCAGTTGACTCCTGGTAAGTATTGAGCTATATTTTTTATGAAAATATATATTTTATCGATCATATTGATATATTAATTAAAAATTTATACTCGGATTGTCATTTTATATACATACAGGTGCAAATGTCAACATTGTCATGCTGAAAATTTGGTGCAGGCTCTGGAATTCCGTTGCTGTAGAGAAGTTGTTGATGTGCTAGGGAACATGGCCTTTGATGGCTCTATTGAAAAGATCAATTGAATCACAGAGCATTGAGGACTATGGAGCTATGACTAATCGTACAGTATTGGTTGAAATTGGCCCTTTATTAAAGCACAGAGATGGAAGTAAATACAAAAAGATAACTGGAGTGTCAGAAAATGAGTTAGTATACTGTATGTTTGATATTTATAAACATATGCACTGTACTTCACTTGGAGATTAAAAGGCTCCCCCCCCCCCCATGCAGAAGTTTCAGTAATATGTGTTATATGAGCTTGACTGCATTGTAAAAAGGGCCTGCAAGCCATGAAGAACATATATAGGTGCGAACAAAAACAAGGGCCAAACACAAAACAGCCCCCTTAGCTCGCAAAGGGCAGAGGGGCAGTCTAGGAACCGAAATATGGTAATTTGAATCCCATAGAATAATGTGAATGATATTTATTGTATAATTATAGATCTGAGAATTGTTCTGAAACAGTGTACCTTGTTACCTTGTTTTGTGTTTTTAGATTTATCAGAGCAACAGCTTATAGATGGATCATCAGGTGGCTTTGTGGGTATATGGGATGGGAGAATACTAGGCCACTCTCTGCACAAGTGGCTATAAAGATGCAACAAGCTAAAACTGTTTTTGTAGTGATGTCACTGTCTAAACTTTAATATACTATTTATACAGTACAGGAACTGGTTGCTCGAAAAGTGGATAACGCTATCCATTGGATAGTGATTTTTTAAAACCTTCGTTAAATTTTTTATTGATCGATATTACAAAAGAATAGGATTGATATACATATGATTAAAGGCTTTAATATTTAATATTCCATTAATGGTTGGCAAAAACAGACGTTTTGCCTTTCTTAGTCCACTTTTACTTAGGCTGAAAAATCACTATCCAGTGAATAGCATTATCCACCTTTCGAACAACTGGCCCCAGGACTGTACCTGAATATGTTGTTCTAGTTAGTTTTTCTTATCTACTTGTCAATTCAAACACCCCCCCCCCCACATATGCTATGTTTTAATGGGACTTTGCAGGGGAAATACAGAGTTGTAACAAACATTGCCATTTTAATATTAGGGCTTTAGCACTGACAAAAACACAGTGTACAGTAGTAGGGGTTAAACTCGTGTGGTCTGAACTGCAAATTGCACAATTTTTTTATCAAATATTTGCTCGAAATAAAAATGTTGTGCATTACTATTACTTTTTTTTCTACATTTTCTGAATTAGAACAATGTACAGCATAGCATGTCTAAAATGGACATACATGTACCTGTACAGACATGACAGCCCCTTTAAAAAAAAATTCTGCAGGAAAAGTGTTCCTCTTGCTGGCTCTGCCCACGCTTGACTTGATATGTCTGCGCGAGACGCAAGTGCGATTAAATATATCTAGCGTGTTGCCATTCAAGTGGGTTTTGGCGTTTGAATGAAACTGAAATTTAATAAATATTAGCTGTTGGATTATTTTATATTATGTTAGATTATAGCAACCAGCAGGGATGAGTAAACTATCTGTTTTTCTTGTACAATTGGCCGTTGTATATTATAATATATCATATGCCATTTGCGGCGACCTTTGAACTTTGATATATAAAGCTCGCTATTGCGGGTTTTTATGAGTCAATTATTCAACATCGATCTGTGATTCCTCTTTAGTTTCCCACTCACAAAAAATATTTGAAATACAAATAAGTACCCAGCATCTGGATGGTTCAAACTGTTTTGGGGTGGTGATGTTTAAGTGTGACATATTTCTCTTAAAACCTTAAGGATGCAATAAATGTTGTTGTTGAAATATAATATCCTTTCATATAAGACTCAGACTCCTGTCGAATATACTCTCAATATATAAACGAAAATATGTACTTATCATATGTACTTCTGTACATATTTTTCTCTCTGTTCCTTGCATATTATTTGAATACACTACTTACTAGTTGCAAATGGTTTATCAGTCATTGTGTATTTGTATTTCATAATATTTTGTTTCACGGCAGGGACCTGTAATATTAATGATAATGGCGAGCACGAATTCATCACACAACAAAACGTGTTGGACTTGCCGACACACAAGACAATGTTACTGTTGGTCACTAATACGTAGATTTTGTCCAGAGTACAGCCAACTTTGGTCCTACAATTAGATTTGTAAGCATTGTAATCTGGAACAATCGTTTTAGTGCAAATTATATTGACATTGTGCAAGACATTGTTGTATTCACAGCAATATTTTCATATCAGTGGCATAATCTTTAAGTTTCTAATTACCACAATGCAGTATAAGAGTAAAGGTTCCGTGATAATATTTTTGTACATATCCATAAATGTTTAGTGAGTCGGCAAGCCGTGTTTTTAAACATTAAGTTAATTTCCATTATCACCGCCTATATCAGCGATGTTTTGCTAATTTTAAAAGTGGTCACTCGATTGGGCATGGCCTCATGCATAGTCATAGTGAACAAGTACATACATAATAGCTTAATCTTTGAAGTGGATTTAGTAGAACATTATACCTAAAAAACACCTAGCTTTCTCCATGGTAGATCTATGCCAAAAAGTAAATAAAACCATGTTGCCTTTCGAATTTTGATGATGCAATTAGCGCTATGTGAGCACTGAGTATGCGGAAACTCGGCAACTTTGCAAGTTAAATATTCCATTTTCTAAATTGACTAAATAAGCTTAGATAATAAATATCCTTGAATTTTTCCCATTTAATCATGTTAATTTTCTTATTGGATCATTTTATGTTCCGATTGATCATTTTAATGTTTAATTTTGCGATTGTGCGAATTAAGAAGTAATTATATCCTGTTGGGCTGCTGCCTGACACCGTTATCTGCGCTTGTGACAATAAGTACTTATCTAAATGGACGTGGATGATCAGACTCTAGTATTTCTGTGCTACTTGTCTGCTAGAATTTTCTGCAACTATATCAAGTTCCAGGGAGATTAAAATAGTGACAAAATTACGTTCTGAAGTATTTCTACGTAGGACTGCGGAGCAATTATTGTCAATGTCAATTATTGTGACGTATGTAGTACAACGTCTGTACAAGTGATAGCCAAAATTATTTGGACGGTGTTATATTTAATCCCTGCCAGGGGGAACACCGTTCCCCCATGTTTGATTTTGGCAGAGGGGACGCTGTTCCTCTGGTAAAAAAAGGTGGGGGCACGGCGTTCCCCCTGGAAAACATCACTGGCCTATATCTTGTCACATGACCAGTTTCCATGTAAACCAAATAGTTGAAAAATATCGGCAGTTGATTTCCAACATCTCACCCAAAAATGAGTCATAGTTTACTTTGTTAATCTTTAATTAATTTTTAAAGATTTTTTCTATTTTCCCAGGAAATTGGAGCCAGGCATTAATGCACCTGAGCAGCAACTAGCAAACGAAAAAAAGAAATGTTGTTAGGTATCGTGTGTTATTTTCACTGGCTCAAAAGCATTCTCTACAGCTTCCTCCTTTCCAACACGATTTGGAAATTGAGTATTAAGTGGCTGGGGTTTCTTGCTGCAATAGAACTTGTACACCTTTTCCAGATCCTCCTCTTCCGTTTTAAACATAACTTTATGCAATCCACATAGTCTAAATAATACAGCAGGTATAATACCAGACTGACAGTTGATGACAGAAAACACCTCAGTCAGTGTCAGTATTACAAACTGTCTTATACAGTACATACATGTTAGTCATATCAAATGATATATCTTGCCATATGTACAATCTTTGCTAGAAACTATGGGACAGCTGCTGTAATTTCATATAATTTGAAAGGAATAGCGCGCCCCCCGTTCCCCCAGTTCAATGTTGGGCCAACAAAAATCTGATGTCTGGATATGTCATCATACGCGGCGCCAACACTGAAACAGGTGGGGGGAGGGAGGGTGGAAATATGTATCGGGAAATGGTATATTACAACCGAATGCATGTGAAAACTAGATTGTCCCAATCTATATTGTCAAAGATTGTAGGTGGCACAGGCACTTCTCTTACAACTTCCTCCCCAAGTTTAAATTTGGGATATGTCACTCTGAAGTATTTTTCGCCTCCCTTTGACTTTTTACAATCACAGTGTATATTCTCATTGAAGTGCAGACTTGCAAGTGTGCATGTCTAAAATGCCAAATATATAAAAATGTACTTTTTGCAAGCAATCGTACAAACACAATTTTGGTCAAAAACCTTGACACACTAAACATTTTCTGACTTCTGTTGGTATATTATGTAACCACATAAATCTGGTTACATAATTATATAACTGCGAAACAGTCACACTGTACTGTACAAACAAAGATCTTGTAGGACCTTGTAGGTATTTTTACAACAATATATACCTGCAAAATGTTCCTGGCCAAGCAAACCCAATCATCTTTGGATGCCAGTGATTAAAACTCTTTCTTGACCACCCCCTTTCGCATCATATTACGACACAATTTTTCTAAAATAAATATCTCGGTGAGTATTTACCCCCCTTTTAAATCAAAGCCACCATTGTAATCCTCACAAAATAACCTTTCGAACGGGGGGTCAAGTGCCGTCGGAACAGTACACAAACTGAAACAATCGTATATTTACTCACCGCTTGGCCAAAGATTCTAAATTTCATATCCACAAGATCTTGAATATCCCTTGAACTTTTCGACATTTGCTGAACAGCTATTTGTGTAAAATACTCTTTGTATTCAAGCGCTTTCGTGTACAAAATTTCATTTGGATACGGCGAGTAGAAATATTTATTTTGACTTTTTCAAGATGTTGGGTTTTACTCGCACTTGCGTACATTGCGCAATATTTGGCGAATAAGAGGCTCCTGTGGCCGGGATGACGTCAAACTCACTAGCTCTGTATAATGAATATACCGCCTACATATATCAGTACTTCATTGAAAGACCGTCATGGGGGAAAGGTCCGGATGAGAAGCGAACGTTCTAAAATTACAAAAATTTACAATAACGAGAATGATTCCTCAAAATTTTTGGGAACTTGGCAAAAGGACAGAAGAATATTTAAAGAAAATAAATAAAATTGCTTCAATAGCCTTCAAAGCACTGACTTAGTACAATAAATCACTGCGAACACAAATCATATAGACCCCCCGGAAAGTTTACTCTATGACTGACTGACTGACTGACTGATTTGTGTGAATTTGCCAGCCATCACAACAGTGTGAAGTGAAACTTCACATTAAAAATGAAGAAACTTTGAAATAAAAACCGTTGAAACGTAGTAGTACTTTTTGGATTTAAATCTCGTTAGGGACTGGTCAAAGTATAGGGGGGAGTTGGGCCATGAAATTTATCCTTTTAAAATTTCATAGCCTCCTATACTCTATGACCAGACCATAACAAGGAATAAATTAAAAGAAGTACTACGAACATCTATTGAATCATTTTGAAAAATACACTATTGATCATACATTTTCGAAATAAGGCAAATGTGGATTTTTGTAACACTGTAAATACTGTGATGTTTATGGGCTGTAAGAAGAATTGATCATCGGCAAGATACTGTACCAATTTTAATCCATTTTCTTGGTTCCAGCTCTGCATGTTTACAACTGCTGAAGAGTGGGTCTGGGTGGTCAGTATGTTTGTTTGCTACATGTCTCATAAACAAACACTTAGCTTTCATAAGAGAACGAAACCCAGCCTTAATGGACGTTGCACACCAGTACATATGCCGGCAGATTCCCTTCATCCAGTTGCCAATAATTTCATAGCCCTTTTCTTTGCTTGCCTTTAATAACTTCTTCGCCACAAATCTTGCCACATGCCAGATATCATAGTAATGTGTGGTATTTTTATGCTCTAGGCGAATCTACTTGGCAATCGGCCAATCCCACGATGCCGGTCTGAAACAAATGTTTCGATGTCAACACCCTCATTGGCAAGAGATTTGAAGGACCGTTTTGCTCCCTGCAATTCTGTCTGTTGGTTACCACCAGTTTCATTTGCCTGGTAAAAATATAACAATCACAATAACATATTGTGTGATGCACTCCAAAATAGTCAAGACATATTACATCTGATCTAAATCTACCATTTCAGTACGGTGGCCCATAAGTGCAAAACACAATACACACTACCAAAACACAATACACACTACCAAAACACAATACACTAAACCAAAACACAATACCAAAACACAATACACTAAACCAAAACACAATACACTAAACCAAAACACAATACACTAAACCAAAACACAATACACTAAACCAAAACACAATACACTAATATGTTAATTTATGAATCGAACCGCGGACCAGTATTAACACAGATTAACACAAAAATCGCGCCAAATTATTTAAAAATGGTGGATGCTGAGCAAGAAGAAACTATAATTCGACATTATTTCTCGTTAAATTACGACTACAATACAATTTTGAGTTTTCTCAAAAGAAATCATGGGATAAACATTTCAAAAAGAACGCTTTTAAATCGTTTAAGTGAGTATCAGCTCCATAGAAGACATCGTAATGTTGAAGAAATTGTTCGAGAATGCATATCAACAGAGCTGGACGGTTCTGGTTCACTACTTGGTTACCGATCGATGTGGCGTATTTTACATTCAAAATATGGCGTCAACGTCCCAAGATCAGTTGTTCAAGTTCTTTTGGCTGAGCTTGATCCGGTGGGAACCCAGCAAAGAAAAGCTCATCGTCTGAAAAGGCGGCAGTATTCCAGCCCCGGTCCCAATTATTGTTGGCACTCAGATGGGTACGACAAACTAAAGCCGTACGGCTTTCCTGTTGACAGCTGCATTGACGGATATAGTCGAAGAATTATCTGGCTCAAACTTACTAAAAGTAACAACAATCCGCATATTATTGCCTCATTCTTTTTAGAATCTATTAAGGAATTACAAGCTTGTCCGGCACTCTTACGACAGTGCAGTGTTTCCTTCGGAGAAACCATAACGATTCATTATCCGGTTTGGGTGCTCATCGTTATGGCTCATCGCATACAAATGAACGGATAGAGGCATGGTGGTCCTTTCTACGAAAGAACTGGAGTTCATGGTGGATTACCTTTTTTAAAGATATGGTAGATACTGGGGATTTTTTAAAGATATGGTAGATACTGGCGAAATTGAGCTCCGCCTATATTCGTAAAAATGCCTCCTAAATCAAAACCAAAATCTCAAAATATAACTACCGATGATGGCGGTGACGAGTATATATCCTTATCGACTGTTAAAGAATTAATGTCGGAGCAAGAAAATGCCTTTAAAGTAATGATCGACTCTCTGATTAAATCTACTACATCAAGAGTAGATGGGTTGGTAAAAGATTTAGCTGAATTAAAATACAGCTTAGAATACTCGCAGAAAGATATAGCCTCACAACAGAAAGAACTTGATAGAAATCAATCCGAGATTCAATCAATGAGCAATGAAATATCAAA
This sequence comes from Paramuricea clavata, assembly GCA_902702795.2. Taxonomy (NCBI): domain Eukaryota; kingdom Metazoa; phylum Cnidaria; class Anthozoa; order Malacalcyonacea; family Plexauridae; genus Paramuricea; species Paramuricea clavata. The sequence goes on along the minus strand of CACRXK020001198.1, from coordinate 36,429 downwards.
TATCAAGATGTCCCTTGATAAGTATTCTACAAAGACAGTTGATTTAGAAAACCGAAGTAGAAGAAACAACATACGAGTAACCGGCATTCCGGAGAAGCGAAGCGAAACGTGGGATGACTCGGAGGCAATGGTTAAATCTGTCCTTAAAGAGAAGCTAGGGCTAGCATCTGAGCCTCGCATCGAAAGAGCGCATCGCGTCGGTTATTCTACTAAACGGGATGGATCGCCTAGAAATGCTCCTAGACCGATTGTATGTCGTTTGTATGATTGGAAAGAGAAGGAACATGTTCTCAAACAGGCCAGAATACATAAGCCGTCTGGTATTTATGTAAATGATGATGTTGCCGAAGCCACAATGGTCAAACGACGTGAACAAATACATAAGTTGAAACAAGCAAAGCAGGAAGGGAAGATTGCTTATTTTGTCTTGGATAAACTCATAATTAAAGACAAACGATCTGGATAAAGTCAGTATTTACTTATTCTATAACTAATGTGTTTTATAGTAAGTTATTCAAATAATTAATATAAATATGGCTTCTATACCTATGAACTTCTTACCCTTTTCTGATTTAGATGATGAGAGCTTCTTATTGACTCTTTATGAATTTCAAAATGGGTCTATTAGTTATAATCAAGATAGATTAGGTACATTATTTTTTAATCCTTTATTATTAAATACAAGACACCATCTTGCTTTAAACAGTAACTTGGACCCAGATGAAAATTTTCTCGGTGAGCTGAATAATACACCTTGTGAATATTATGTCGAGGATCAGTTTAATGAAATGTTTAGAAATGAATGCAAACATGGTAATGTGAGCCTTTCAACTTTACATTTAAATATTCGTAGTATCTCTCAAAATAAGTCATGCTTTACTGATTGGTTATGTGGCTTAGATATCAAATTTTCCGTTATTGGTATTACTGAGACGTGGATAAAAGAAGCAGACAATCTGGCAGGCATTGACGGTTACAATTTTATTCATAATCATAGAAGAAATAGAACTGGTGGCGGTGTGGGAATTTATATATCAAACGAATTGCATATTAAAAGCCGCAATGATTTGAATTTTTCAGATTCAAATTCAATAGAAACATTGTTTATTGAAGTGATTAAATCTCGAGGGAAGAATATTATTATCGGAGTTATTTATAGGCCACCTGATCAAAATCTTGATACTTTTGTTCATTATTTTGATACTATTGCTGAAAAAATTTCGAGAGAAAATAAACTTGTTATATTATGGGAGATTTTAACATTAATTTCATGAATTATCAATGTCACAATAAAACAGGCGAGTTTGTGGATAGCATTTTTTCTAACATGTTATATCCACGTATTACTCGTCCAACCAGAATTACAGCGCACACCGCCACATTAATTGATAATATACTTTCAAATAATTTGGAATGTAATACAAAAAATGGACTTTTTTTTCAGACATATCTGACCATCTTCCAATCTTCTCTATAGTATTCGAAAATAAAAATAATCAAGTCAAAGACGATACTGTAACTTATCGAGATAAAAGCTCAAATAATATTGAAAAATTTCAGGAACTTTTAGCGAATTTGAACTGGTCCTCGATAGAAGATTCGGGTGATCCAGCACACGCGTACATGATATTTCACAAAATGTATTCAAATATTTATAACGATTGTTTTCCAGTAAAAACAATAAAAAGAAAATCCAAATTTTATAAGCCTTGGATTTCTAAAGGTATTTTGAAGTCCATAAAGAGGAAAAATAAGCTTTACAAATCTTTTTTACAAAACCGAAATCCTATAGCCGAGAGTAAATATAAGGTCTACAAAAATAAATTAACACATTCAATTAGAATTGCTAAACGTATTTATTTTGATATGAAACTGAATGAAAATAAATCAAATATGAAAGCAACATGGAAAATATTGAATAGTATTATAAATAGAAAAAATACGAAATCAAAGATTAATTCTATTTTTAAACTGGATGGAAGAGTAACGTCGGATGCATTTGAGATTTCCAATCAATTTTGCAATTACTTTAGTAATATAGGACCCTCGCTAGCTAGGAAAATTCCAACATCGCTAGTTCCTGTTAAGTCATTTTTGTCTGGGCAATTTTCGAATACTGTTTTTCTTCAACCGGTGTCAGAAAATGAAATAAAAAATATAACTAAAGCTTTCTCATCCGAAAAAGCTGCCGGATATGACAATATTTCAATGTCCATTGTCAAATTAACTATCAATTATATTTCAAGACCTTTAACACATATTGTAAATTTATCTTTGTCGCAAGGTTTTGTTCCAGATGAAATGAAAATAGCTCGAGTCATTCCTTTGTATAAGTCTGAGGATAAATCCTTTGTTAAAAATATAGACCAATTTCCATTTTACCTGTGTTTTCAAAAATACTGGAAAAAGTATTTTACAACCGAATACTAAACTATTTGAATAAAAATGAAATTCTATATGCAAATCAGTATGGTTTTAGAAAGGGTCATTCAACTGCATCAGCCCTTCTTGATTTATACGACAAAATATCTGAGGCAATTGATAAAAAGGAAGTCGCTGTTGGAGTTTTCTTAGATCTGTCTAAGGCCTTTGACACGGTGAACCATAACATTCTTTTTGAAAAATTGGAGTATTATGGTGTACGTGGCATAGCGCTGAGTTGGATAAAAAGCTATTTTTCTAATCGGAAACAATTTGTTCAGTTTAATAATTCATTTTCTACCTCAAAGAATATAACCTGTGGAGGGGTCTATTTTAGGTCCTCTTTTGTTTTTGATATATATAAATGATATTTGTAATGTTTCGACTCTTGCAAAACTGATCTTATTTGCTGACGATACAAGTTTGTTCTTTACTCATAGGGATCCGGTTTACTTGGTAAATATGATAAACCAAGAGCTGGAAAAATTCTCGATTTGGCTTAGGACAAATAGATTATCTTTAAACTTGGATAAAACAAAATTTATGATTTTTAAACCTAGACAAAAATTATTGGAATTAGATGTGAAACTATTATTAAATGATAGAGAAATTGATCAAGTGGAAAAAATCGTTTTCTTAGGAGTTATTTTAGATGACAAACTTTCTTGGAAATCTCATATTAGTCATGTGTCAACGAAGATTTCAAAATCAATAGGAATAATACGTAAATCTAGTTTTTTTCTTTTGAAACAATCATTGTTTACTTTGTATTACTCATTGGTGTACCCATACCTGGAATATTGCAATATTGTTTGGGCATCTACGTATGCATCCAACCTGTTTCGTTTGGTAGTTCTTCAGAAACGTATTGTTAGAATTATGAATAATAGTACATTTGATTCTCATACAAGCATGATCTTTAAAAACCTTCGATTATTAAAATTTAGTGACATATGTAAATTGCAAACATGTCAATTCATGTTTTTGTATATAAAAAATCTTGTACCAGAACATTTTAAAAATATTTTCCTATTAAATAGCCAAATACATAATTATAATACTAGAAGAGCAAATGAATTTCACACTGTAACTCCTAGAACAAATCTACGTCAATTCTCTATAAAATACCAAGGCCCATTTCTCTATAACAGTTTAGACAATGATATTGTGAATAGTGTATCGCTTTCTTCCTTTACAAAGAAATTAAAAAAACTTTTCTGCTCCATGTATAATTAACTAAGCTTACCATTGTTATTTATTTTGGAATAAGCTTATAATTAGTGTGAATTCTTAAACGAGAGGGGGTTTGATAATTTTAATAAGCCTAATTGGTTTCCTATATCAAACCTCCTCGTCACATAGGCTTTTAAGTAAATATTCATTATTTTGTTTGAAAACATTATCTTTCTTGTTATTATTTAACTTACATTATTTGACATTTTTTTTTGTAAATAATTGTTGTGTGTGACAAAATTTATTATTAAACATTAAACATAAACGTCATTAGGGTACATATTGATGAAAGACTAACATGGCATGAACACGTGGAATTTCAGGTTAACGGCCGAACCACAAGCGCACTTTTGGACGCAACTACAGAATGGTTAAGCAATATGGATAAAGGTCAACTGAATTCTGTAGTGTTTCTTGATTTGGCCAAGGCATTTGATACGGTGGATCATGAGATTTTGTTGAGCAAACTTCAGATTTATGGAGTTGATTCAATGAGTCTCAATTGATTTAAATCGTATCTATTTGACCGAAAACAAAAATGTAATGTAAATGGTCTAGTATCGAGTGAGCGCTTGTTGCTATGTGGGGTACCTCAAGGATCTATTCTTGGTCCTTTGCTATTTCTTGTTTACATTAATGACCTTCCTTCTTGTCTGCAACATTCTACAGCACGAATGTATGCGGAGGATACAAATATAACTACAACTGGAAAGTCGATAAAGGAAATAGCATCTGGAGCCAATACAGATCTTGAAAATATTCGCATATGGCTCAAAGCAAATAAACTTACCCTGAATGTTACCAAAACGGAGTATATGTTCATTGCGTCTGACAGTAATCTTGACAAACTGCGGGACATACCATATTTAGTTTTGGGTGGAAAACCCATAAGAAGAGTTAAAGTATCAAAATCACTACGGATATTTATTGACGAAAGATTGTCATGGAGAGATCATATTGATAAAATCTCTAAGACCATATGCTCCGGAATTTCCGGTCTTCGGCAAGTGAGAGAGTTTGTTACCCTTTCAACATTACTTACAATATATAATTCACTAATTCAACCAATATTTGACTATTGTGATGTTGTTTTGGGTAACATGTCAATCACACTTGCTCAACGACTCCAAAAACTGCAAAATCGTGCAGCAAGAGTTATCACTCGTCAGGGTTATGAAGTAAGATCTAATGATATTAGAAGTCAATTGAAATGGAAAACACTTTCCGAAATAAGGAATAGTCATAAACTCATAATGATGTATAAAATATTAAATAATATGGCTCCTGTTTACTTACGTGACCATTTTAAAATGTCTTTCACGGACCAAGCTTATTCTCTTAGAAATAGAAAACTATGTCTAATTTTGCCAAGAGCACAAACAGAATTCCTAAAGAAAAGTTTTGCCTTTTCTGGAGCAAAAGTTTGGAACGAACTACCAGAAGAAGTAAAATGTAGCAATAGTTTACAAATCTTCAAAAAATGTATCTCATCTCATGCCTAAAATTGTACATAGCTATTTTTAATATAATGTCGGCCCTCTTGTAAAGCAGTGGTATCACTGAAGAGTTCACCGAATTTAAATAAAAATATCTGTCTGTCTGTCTGTCTGTCTGTCTGTCTGTCTGTCTGTCTGTCTGTCTGTCTGTCTGTCTGTCTGTCTGTCTGTCTGTCTGTCTGTCTGTCTGTCTGTTTTTCCGTTTTAATTTGCTTAAATTTTGCTTGGTTTGTTTTATGTTTGTTTGGTTTGTTTGTATGTTTGCTTTCATTTGTTGATCATGGGTTTATTTATTTGCTTATTTGTTAATTTCCGATCCCAAAAGCACTTCTTTCACTAGAAATAAAGCTACTTTACTCATTTTTGTTTCGGCTCAGGAAAGCGGAATTTGAAAGAAATTTTCCTTTTCTATCCCACTTTCCATACGTCATTTTATTAATGCATTTTATAGAACGGGAATTTTGGTAAGCAATGGTCAATGGAATCATGTCTGCATCACATGGAAGAGTAGTGATGCTGCTGTGCAAGTTTACAAAAACGGCGTACTATTAGAGAGCAAGACTGCGTCTATCCAAGGAAGGCCCATTTTGCCATTTGGTATATGGATTATTGGGCAGGACCAAGACAGCTTTGGTGGAGGGTTTCAATCAAGAAACGCATTTCATGGTTCCCTTACTGACGTCAATGTGTGGGACAGAGACCTGGATGCGAGCGAGATTTTATCCCTTGCAAACAATGACTGTGGATCGGGCACGAAGGGAAATTACAGAGCGTACGATGATTTCGTTCCCTACGGAGGTGTTCGAAAGTACAAATCGCAATGTTGTAAGCATTAGCTTTTTATTTTTGCTTTGGCTGTTTATAACAAGACTGAATCTTGTGAACATACGTGATAATTTCTGGCCTCTTTCATGCATGAAAGAGGCCAAAAATATCAATTTAGTCCCTGATTGTGTTGTTTCTCCTTTGCATGGCTAAATTATCTCGCACATTTTTAGTAATTGCTGTGCGGAATTTTCAAGGAAATTCTTGTCTCGTTCCTAAGGACTATCTTGAACCTTTTTCAAACGGCTGACTCAAATCATTACACAGGCTTCCTGAACAATGCTGTTATTGGCAATCTATCTGACCGTATTTTAATAGCTTCAAATATTCCGAACGTACTTTGTTCTTTTAGTCACAAGTAGTAAAAGTATTATTACAAATCTATTATCTGGAGAATTCTATATTTAATATATTGCTATTAGCCTATTACAGTATAATGCTTCGTATTATTGTTATATACATTTCCTCGTTGTAGATACGCCCTGCGTCAATTTGACTGTTGACAGTTTATTTTATCGCAGTCGACGCTGATTGGTTCGCGTTTAGCAAATGCGAAAAGGGGATGATTGAATAAAACGCATCGTTTCGTGCAGGCTCACCTTTCCCTCAGTGAGCTTGTTCGCAGGCTAGTTTTTGCCTTTTTATGCCCTTTGCCAACACACTTTTTTCTATGTATTTTACTTCATAAGAAACGAGCAAAATAGTTGTGCTCTGCTTCTAAAATCCAGCGGCAAAATATTAACTTTTAATCATTCATAGTTTAATTTAATTATTTACAAAACCTAACAGTTGAAAGGACATGCCTAGCAAGAGGTGATCCACACTACTCGACATTTGATGGAACACGTTATGACTTTATGGGTACATGTGAATACGTTCTGGCTAAAGACAGTTTAAATAACGCATTTGAAGTAAGACAAGTGAATGAACCATGTGGAAATGGAGAACCTTCCTGCACAAAATCTCTAACAGTGATTTTCCCAAATGTAACTATCCAACTACTGCGGGGAAGTGTAATGGTAAATGACACAGAAATTGTTTTGCCTGCAACGTATGGAGGTAAGTTCTTTCAAACTTCATACTATAGATAGCAGTATATGCTTCAGGATTTGACGGTCAAGTTAGAATTTCTAACTAAATGCATGCATAGTACAAATTTAGTGGAATATCGTTCTATTTCTTAAAACATTTATTTTAGAAAGGAAGTTCGTCATATTTCCTTTTTATCTTTATAATAAGTCAATATCATTCTCCCTAGTATTGGAGTAGCAATAGTGGAGACCCTGTTGCAAACTGCTGCCTCATACTTGATCGGTAACTTATTACAGACAATTATTTCCTAATATATCGGAGAGTGCATGGGTAATATTTAATAGCAATTTTCAAACTCGATCCTTTATGTTTTTTGTATAAAGGTGTGGCAATAACTGAACCAAGCAACAGAGTAACGTTGATTGAAAGTGATTATGGTGTAGAAGTTGAATGGAATAATGTACGTAATGTGAGAGTGACAGTACTTGGTCGCTATCTGAACAGAACATCAGGTTTATGTGGAACATTTGATGGAAATCCTGGAGATGATTTCTTAGCAGCAAATGGAACAACTGTTGACAATGCTGTAACCTTTGGAAATTCTTGGAAAACTGATCCTGGTTGTGATGATGCAACAGATGTACAACATCCATGTGTAACTCACTCTGACAGAAACGCGACTGCTATAGCCAACTGTTCAGCTTTGTCATCTTCTCCATTCGATAACTGTGCAAACCTGATTAATCCAGTTTCAGAGGGTTATATTACCGATTGTGAGTATGATGTATGTGCTTGTGGTGGTGATGCTACAGTTTGTCTATGTCAAGCAATAGAGGCTTATGTCAGTGATTGTAATTCTACTGGAGTGGATATTGATTGGCTGAGTGATCCACGATATCAACAATGTGGTAAGTGATCAATCTAGTTGAATTTCATCGCCAAGTTTATTGCAAATTTTGGAGGTATGGAGACACAAATTTTTTAATCATTATGCCGAAATTCTGAGTTTGACATACGAAATGCATATTTTGAAGGACGTGAAATGTTGCACATTATTTCACGTCATATACTTGGTAAATTCTTTATCATGAATATCAAATTCTGTGTTAGATGGTTCAATGCAATGAAAATTGTGGGACCTTTTGCATTAATAAAAATGAGTGGCTATTTAAGACACCAAAGAAACTCAATTTGTTCGGGTGACCTCCAGATATGCATTGTGCATAGAGTAGCCCATTTTATAAGAGGAAACTACTAAAGGAATGTCTTCATACTGGTATATGTGGCAAACACATTTACTTAGCAAAGGAAACTTCAGAAAGATTATTGTGGCTATATGACCTAGAATGGAATTGCTCAACATTTATTAACAGAAATTTGAACTGTTTTAATCTAATTTATCTAATTTAGGTTCACCATGTGCCAGTGATCCATGTTTCAATGGTGGGACTTGTTCAAATGATGGACAGTCATTCTGTTGCTCATGTCCTGTTGGATACAATGGTGACCGCTGCGAAATCAAAGGTATAAACATTATTTTCAAGAACGTATGGTACTGGACATGTTGTTCAAAAACGCATATATTTAACAATTAGACACCGATGGCGAGGTGATCACAAGCCTATGTTCATCAGCGAAGTGAATATAGTCTTTAGATCACCTAGTCTGGGGTGCCTAATTGTTTTAGTATAAAATGCAGTATTGAGAACATAACAATATATACAAACGTTGTGTATAAAATTTACTTCACTTTTCCGATTTTGAGTCAAACGAATCCAGCTGTCGGAACTTTGTTGGCCGATTCTGTTATTTTCCGGTTTTAAATTGCCAAATAAATTGTTTTCGGAAGTAAAAGGTGCTTTTGTTTTTCCGAAATAGGTACCATACCATATATTGTTGCTTGTTTTGCTTTTAGAGGAATAGTTTGTGCTTTAATTTCTTCATATTTTTCCTCCATGATTTCGGCAGTCATTTTGTTTTGAAAGCAATAGTTACTATCCCAAGCTGTCTGAGCAGTAACTATTGCCTCATGGGAGCGAGCCAATCAGAACGTTTGAAATCCATATTCAATACTGAATTTATTATAATACTGTTTAGTATAAATTTAGGAGATCAAATGAGCTTTCGCGCGTTGTGATTGGCTGGTTGACTGGTAAATCTGACGCAATAGTTTCAAGCATACTAATAAATAAAGCTTTTAATGCTAATAAATAATACTATTTCTTTTGATTTGTCATCTTTTCATTGTACTGCATGGTGTCCTGACGCTGTATTGTGTTTTGGAATTGCAAAATGCAAATTGTATTAAAACTTTATTTCGAGGCATTCGAGCAATATTTAATATATATCTCAGTCAGTTTTAGCATTTCCCAGCCATTTCCTTAACAAATTAATGCTCAACAGAAACTATTTGTCCATCATTGTGTTTTTATTCTAAGCAGATATCGAGAAAAACAACTTTGTAATAAAGCAATAAAGTGACATGGGAAGCCATTTTGAAAGTGTCTGCGTACAACAAACACTGCAACACTAAAACAGAATATATATATATATATATATATATATATATATATATATATATATATATATATATATATATATATATATATATATATATATATATATATATATTTCGAGGTTTCGAACATCAAAGGTAATTTGTATTTCTCTATAGGTTTTGCAGATGCGTTGTACTTCAGAGGAGAGAATACTGTTGAGTACGCGAAATATGAAAATAATTCCTGTCGGGTGAGTATTTAGGCCATCAGCCACTCAGCAGATTTTGACTTTTCGTTTCCCCCACACAGAGACAACAATTTGACGGGTGCAAATGTTGCTTAAAAGCTTATAAAGTCGAACAACAAAATGTTGTAATCGATAACACCTGCAGTTTTGCCAAAAATTGGCCTTCAAATTATGTAATTTTACATTATATCGTCGCCATTTTTTCACGCATTTCGAAGCTGCGTGTGCTCCTCGCGCATACCACGAAGCAGTGCTTCCATTTGCAATTAAGAAAATTTGCAAGGAAATAAAATGCAAGGAAATAAAATTTACAGGAAATGGCAATTAATTTTGTTGTCAGGAAGGGAATAAGAGGGATATTACGTTATTTCTAAGATTACAGCATTTTCCAAGCAATCTCGATTCAGAAAATGTCAACAGCTGGAAAATTTGTTGCGCATGCGCCAGACTTCCATTGAAACTTGAAGATTTCCGTCATTTCCCCGGACTCCCGAAGAAATAACGAAATGTTCGTGGTTGTTGTATATTTTTGAATATCTGTTTAATCTTTATAATTTTTTTTGCTTGACACAAAGTAGAATATCCTCTACGTATCCTGTGTATAGAATATCTCGTTTGAACAGCAATAGAATATTATAATCTTGGCAAAAACAAGAAGACATTTGACACGCTGAATCTGCTTTATCTACAGTCATTCCTGCCAATGGTCGCGAGCTTGACAGCTAGTCTTGTCAATCGGAAAACAAGTACAAATTTGAGTTCAAACAGAAAGAAGTCACGATTTTAATACAACTAACATATATTCTATACAAATACGGCTGTTTTAAAATGTTTTCAATTTGAATTTTCAAACTGCTTTTATCTATCGACATGATAATCAAACTGTGCAAATGCCGGCTTTTGTTGAGGCTTGCGAATGCAAAATAACTTCTCGTAAACAGAGCATTTCAACACAAAACTCTCGCTTAGTCTTCTGATGCACTTGTACGTTCGGTTCTACTAGTTAAACAAGGAAAATATTCAAGAAACTCTGGTAAATTATGGTTGTCAAAAAACATTTCAGTGCTGAGGCAGGACAGGCAGTACAAGGTCACAAGACCAAGGTCAAGTTGTCGATTTCATTACATTTTACAGTGCTTCGTAGCCTGCGAATACAGACTCTATTTATGTCGCTTATTCCACTTGGAGGGGGGGGAGGGGACGCGATAAATAAGTTTTCCCCCAAGTGGAATAAGCGACATAAATGTAGACTGTTTCGCAGGCTAAGTGCTTCGATGTTCTCGAATTCTTGCTTCATACAAGAGCAGTAAACGCACGCATTTCAAAGCGAAATTAGGCGCAAAGGGGCAATTTTTCATCAAAATTTGTTGTTAAATTCTGTTTCGTTAATTAAAACTAAATTTTCAAAACACTAAAAAAACTAGTAAGAAGATAAAAACCTTACTAATTTGATTTTCATTTTGGACAAATTTTGATTAATGTTAATAAACATGTTTATGGAAACAATCGCTTGACGTCCGCATTGCGCTTAATTCCGTTGAGGCATGCATAAATCTGCCTTCCTTTGAAACGCATGCTGGAACGCCCAATTCAAGGTATTATTACGACGGAAACATTTTACTCCTTTCCCCAGGAGACAGTCTCTCTACAGGAGATTTATTGTCCGAAAAATAAAGTTGCTACAGTTAACTATTTGCAGATCAAACATTGACTAAAAATGCTTACTCAGCATTTTTCCAAAACTTTGGTCAGCAATATTTCAGTAACAATTGACCGTACGTGATTATCATAATATAGTTTTTTTGTACACATGTGATGCTCTATCTGTCAGTATTTTCAAAGTTTTGAATTTCAAAAATTTTTAGTTTTCTCATGTATGGATGACGTCATACATAGATAAAAGCAATTTTCTCGAGACCTGCATGTTTGCCGAAGTACAACATTGGTGTTTTATCATTGAAATGGATCCACTCAACATATAATGAAATCAAAATTTGGTCTCCGTGGGGGGGAAACGAAACTTGCTTTCCAGCTTCATTCTCGCGAGTGGCTGATGGCCTAATTGTTGCAATCCAACATCATTTTCCCACAATCCTTAGGCCTGCATGTTTCATACGTCGCACTATCGTCGAATTTGATTCGGACGAATTTAATTGAACGAATTAAATGCGACGGTAGTGCATCGTTTGAAACGGATTACATTCGTCTGATGAATTACAATCGTCCAAGACCTTCTGTCCATCATGGTCAGATGGATACGACGTCTGTAGCGAGTCTTTGTTTCATTCGACGTGTTATCGTCGTGTTGAATTAAATGCATAAATCATGTTAAAGTTTGTTTCTGTGTTACTGATATCATCAGGGCTGCAAATAAATATTTGACTCGACAGGACATTCGTCCGATCACTTTTAATTTTCGTCGGTCATATATACGTCACAAGATATTAGATATATGTAAGTCACGAGACAAGTATGTATAGCCATTCCGGGGCAACGTTGAGTAATTTGCTAGACTGCCTCGTAAATTTTATTGCAAAATGTAAAATGAGTGAATTTGCAATCGGATTTTGTCACAAGAAAAAAATGTATAATGTGACAATATATTTTTTTGATCGGACCATGTCCGATCAAAATTACTTTTGCTCGGACATTTGCCGAATTTAGTCGGACATTGTCGATGTCCGATAGTAATTTGCGCCCTGTATCGTGGTTTTTATTTCTGCGTAATGCATGATCCCTAGACATAAAATTAATTTGTCGGAATAAAATTCGTCGTTTGAAACGAAACCATTTTAATGTCAACCAATGGACGAATTTAATAACGAATTGAATTCGTCTGAATTAAATTCGACGTATGAAACAGGCCTATCGGCTTCATGAGTGTGTTGATTTAAGCAAATATGTCTAGCTATGTGTAATAGTTATTTTTTAAAATCGGCAGTTAAAAATGTCCATCCCGCTCAGGTGGGATAAATAAAGCCTTCAAATGGATAATAATTTAGCCCAATTGACTGAAATCATACTTAGCGGAAAAGCAAGACTATCTCATATGAACAATAATTCAATCCATATACGTTAAATTAACGACAGCCAAACTCACTCAGGTGAGTTCCTTGGTTTGCTAGGCTAATATAGACTGTTCCTTAAGGTAATTTACATTTACGTAGTCTGCATGCACTAACTTCTATGGCAAGCAATATCCGTCTGTATCTTGATTGGAAAGGTGTGGCGAAATGTGAACTATTCTGTTTTAAAAACTTTGAATTGCATATTGTTTGTAGAAACATCTACTGAAAAATAATATTCTGCTACTTTATTTAAATCATACAATACATGTTTGACGCTAAAATTCATTGAAGAAACGTGCACCAAAATACACTTAGCTTTTCATATGGCGGGAAATCGAGCGAAAATGCCGCCGTGATCTAAAAAGTAACGTCAGAGTTGTCCCAACATCGCGACGTTTTGTATTCCAATCAACCATTTGACCGATCTTATCGACATAGGCGGCGGAACTGGAGAAGGGTTTTAGTATAGGTAATAGCCTGGTTTCGAGTGCAATTTGGATATAACATGCACGAGTGAGTTTTTCAAAGACCTTATCTAAAGGAATTAAGTGTTTTTATGTTTTTGAAACAAAAATATTTAGTCAGTCGATAAACTGAAAATCGCCTATTAAAAAATCGTCGAAAAGTATGGTTTCAAAAGCGTTGCCTCAAGCTTAAGTAACGTAAAAAAATACAAAAAGTAGTTGTGTTAGTTTAAATGGATCATTTAACTGCGTTTATATTATACATTTAAATTTTTTTAGAACATTCCTGTTGAGTTTGAGTTTGTCTTGATCTTTCGTGTTTTGTTTTGGCTTGCACAACAACGTTAAAAATGTATTCTTAAACGACGATTTCCGTATATATTATGTTCAGGTTTCTCGTAAAAATACTGGAATGGGTTTTCTTTTTTGCAAAACCTTTTTCCAACTTAAGTCTCCCTATAATTTTTTTTGGAAAACTTTGTTGGAAAAAATTGTTCGCACACCCTGCAACCTTGCGAATTTCCTTGCCGCAGGAGTCTGGGACTAGCCAAAATGCCCTTGTAAATCCGCCATTTTGTGGAGACAAAATTTTTACTGAAAAGAGGAGCAGGCATTCTATGTCTTTTGTTTCTATGGGGAGGACTAAGCCAACCCCATCTCCAAAAACGGGTAAGATTCGAACTATATACACAGGTGGATTTGAGAATATTATAATGTATTTGAAAGTATTTGTCAGCAAATTATTATATATAAAATTTAAACATTTGAAGTTGTTTTTGCCTGAACATCATATGCTGTGAGGAACGTCGCTGGGGAAGGGGGGGGGGGTGACAACTTTCTTGAAAACGTCTTCTCGGTAAAATAATAGATTTGCCGGCAAATTGTTTACGTTATCGTGATATTCATTTGCGAGATATATACCCAATAACCGTACGTTAACTGGAAATTGAATCTAAAAATGTTATGTCCGGAACCAAACCAAATTAACTAATTTGTTTTCCTAACTCTCCCCCTCTCCTAGAATTTTGCAATTTCGGGAAATAAATGTTAATTAACGACTAAAACCTTGTCGGCAAATGCAATACTACCCACCCCCTGTTTTGCTTCTCCGCGAAATCCCGCTTTAATATAGAATGTAATCATCTGCGCAGACTAGTAAATGGCCAGATAATATTCTAAATTTTGAGATGCGCCTGTATATAAAATGGGCACATTTACAGAATATATTCAAGAAAGATAAGTGAAAACCGGTATGTCTGTTTAAATTATAATGTAAATATAAAGTATCAAATCCCCCCTCCACCCCCCCCTTGTAGGAAAATATATAGGAATTACGCACCCTCCCAATATCTCCCCTCTCTTTGGAGTTGCAATGTAAAACCATCTCCACGACTCTTTTCAATCAAAGCGAGAAAGCCCCAAAAAATTAAACATAAATTTAACAAGGAAATACACAACGACTTTCTTCGTTGATCAGTTTTGATTGCTACCTTGCGCGACTCCCATCCTACCCATTTCAATCACTTATGCCATTATTTATGCACTTTACAGGCTGCTGTTCTTGATAAAGAATTAAATGCAATCACTTCATGTTTCTGGATTAAATCGCAAAAACGTTCGTACCCCGCTGTGTTGTCATATGCAGTTCCCGGTGAAGATAACGAATTCCTCATATATTTGAATCCACTAATTACATTGATAATAAAAGGCCGCGAATTAAGGTAAGTAAATCTAGACCTGTTGCTTTCTATTAATGAATGTGTTTTCACCTCTGTTTGTTTGTTTGTTTGTTTGTTTGTTTGTTTGTTTGTTTGTTTGTTTGTTTGTTTGTTTGTTTGTTTGTTTGTTTGTTTGTTTGTTTGTTTGTTTGTTGTTGTTTGTTTGTTGTTTGTTTGTTTGTTTGTTTGTTTGTTTGTTTGTTTGTTTGTTTGTTTGTTTGTTTGTTTGTTTGTTTGTTTGTTTGTTTGTTTGTTTGTTTGTTTGTTTGTTTGTTTGTTTGAATGTTTGTTTGTTTGCTTTCTTTTTTGCTTGGTTGCTTGTTTGTTTGTTTGTTTGCTTGTTTGTTGGGCTGGATTTGGTTTGGTGAGGTTCGGGTTGGGTTGGGTTGGGTAGGGTAGGCTAGGATAGGGTAGCGTAGGGTTGGGCTGGGTTGGGTTGGGTTGGTTGTGTTGGTTGTGTTTGTTGTGTTTGTTGTGTTGGCTGGTTTGCATGTTGGTTTGCATGTTAATTTTTGGTTTGTAGGTTTGTTTGTTTGTGTTTTGTGTCTATGTATGTGTGTGTGTGTGCCTGTATTTTGGAATACAATAAATGAGTTAATGTCCCGAAGCTCGAAATCTCCAAATATTTCTTCTCTGTTAATAAACAAAAAAGTAGTCACAAACAACACTGAAATAGCTGAATGTTTAAAACAAAATATTTTCCTGAAATAAGGTGCAAATTAACAAACAACGTACCGCAATTTAGCAATGGGAAAGGTTTTCATCAATATGTGCAAAGAGCTGCCACTGAAACGATGTATATATGGCGCCCAACCACTTCGGATGAAGTTATTAAATTAATTTCCTCAATATCTGATAAAAAAGCTACTTGTCTAAACCATATTCCGTGTAAAATACTTAAACTCGCTGCACGTATTGTTTCGAAATGATTGTGCGATAGTTTTAATTTATCTATACAAACAGCATTATTCTCTGACGACTGGAAATGAGCGAAAGTCTCCCCTATATACAACGTTGACGCAAAAGATAATCTAGGGGATTGGAAACCAATTTCGGTTTTAAGTGTGATTTCTAAGGTTTTCGAGCCATAGTTTTTGATCACCTTTACACTTATTTCAATGAAAACAACCTGTTACACAAGAGTCAATCAGGCTTTATGAAGTGACACCCCGTATAACTGCACTAATAGATGCCACATTAAATGGCTTACAAATATGTGGATCAGGGAAATTTTAATGCGGTTGCCAACAAGGGCAGATTTCGTGCTCGACCAATCAGCGATGCTGTTTACATTTTGGCACTCAACTGATCATAATGCAGGAAACGAGAAATTTACAGCAAGGCGAGCTAGAATATATTGCCGTCTTCGCGGGCTTCCGTGAGATTAAATGTTAACTTTTTTAATTTAAAACCAAAGATTATGGTGGAGCACGTTAAAATCTAAAACTTTGCCGTGGGAATTTTTAAATTTCGACCTAGAATTGAAAATATCCATGTTTGAAATTTTTCTCTATGTCGCGTAAACGATTTTGAGTAATCTAATTTGACTGCAATAAAACTGAAAATGCTATATTTTCTCTGCTTTTAAGTTTTTGTGGGAAAACTCTTTTTGGAAATTCTTTTGGTCAATATTTTATATCAAAACCTAGATGATAACGCGTTTATAGCGCTTGATTTAAAAAAAAATATAGTCGCACGCTCGCGATCATACGGCAAATCAATACAAAAATATTGTGCGTTCGATTTTGCAGATAATCAGACTCTCTAAACGCGTTATCTTCTAGGTTATGAAATAATACATTGAGCAAAATGATTCTCAACAAGAGTAAAAAAGAGTTTTTCAACAAAAACGTAAAGCAAAGAAAAGATAGCAATTTACTAATTTTATTGCAGTCAAATTAGATTACTCAAGTTTGTATACGCGACATATGGAAAAATTTCAAATATGGATATTTTCCATTCTAGGTCGAAATTTAAAAATGACCACGGCAAAGTTTTAGATTTTAATGTGATGCATCGTAATATTTTTGTTTTAAATTAAAAAATTGAAATTGAATCTCACGGAAGCCCGAGAAGACGGCAATATTTTGTAGCTCGCCTCGGTGTAAATTTCTCGTTTCCTGCATTATGATTAGCTGAGAGCGAAAATGTAA
This sequence comes from Paramuricea clavata, assembly GCA_902702795.2. Lineage (NCBI taxonomy): Eukaryota > Metazoa > Cnidaria > Anthozoa > Malacalcyonacea > Plexauridae > Paramuricea > Paramuricea clavata. The sequence goes on along the minus strand of CACRXK020001198.1, from coordinate 19,274 downwards.
ACAAATGCGCTGATTGGTCGAAGACGAAATCTGCCCTTGTTGCGGTTGTCTATATTGATCCAGCGAAGGCATTTGATAGAATAACTCACGAGATATTACTCTAGAAACTCCACATTTACGGGGTTGAAGCAAATAGCTTATCCTGGTCCAATCCTATCTACAATATCGCAAACAAAAATGTTATGTGAATGACGTTCTATGTGGCGAACGTAGCATTAATTGTGGTGTGCCTCAGGGGTCAATTCTTGCACCATTATTGTTTCTCATATATATGAACGATCTTCCTCAGTGTTTAAAACATTCTACAGCTCGAATGTAGGCTGACGATAAAAACATAACGACGACAGGAACATATCTTCGAGAATTAGTAACACATGCTAATGATGACTTAAATAATATAAGTGACTGGCTGAAAGCAAACAAACTCAGCCTTAACGTGACCAAAACTGAGTACATGTTCATTGGTTCAGATCAAGTTAAGGGATGCACCACTACTATTTGTTGAAAAAAAGCTATAAAAAGGGTCAAAGCAACTAAGTCATTAGGGGTACATATTGATGAAAGACTAACATGGCATGAACACATGGAAGTTCAGGTGAACGGCGGGAAAAGGGGTTTGTCCCATTATCGACATTGTTAACAATCTATAACTCATTAATACAACCATTATTTGATTACTGCGATGTTGTTTGGGACAGCCTTCTTGCTGCTGGTGCTTGCATCCTACAAAAGTTATAAATCGCGCCGCTAGAGTTATTATTGATCAAGGTTATGATATCAGATCCAATGAAATAGGAAAACATTGAATTGGAAAATTCTTGCTGAAATGCGAGACATACACAAATTAACTTTGATGTATAAGATATTAAATAATTTGGCACCAAATTATTTGAGCGACCATTTTGAATGGTCCTTAAATAATATCTGCCATAGATAATTTTTATAGATTAAGAAATAGAAAACTATACCTTGTACTACAAAAGCCTCAAACTGAATATTTAAAGAAAACCTTTGCATTTTCTGGAGTAAAAAAATGTGGAATAATTTACCTAAAGGTGTAAAATGCAGCAACAGCTTGGGCCAGTTTAAAAAGGAGCAATATATAATCACATCAGCCTCTAACTAAAATTGCATATATATTCGACTTTCTTGTAAAGCAGTGCAATGCACTGAAAAATTTCCGAATTCAAATAAACATCTGTGTGTGTGTGTGTCTGTCCTAATTTGCTTAAATTTTACTTTGTTAGTTTTATTGTTTTTTGGTTTGTTTGTATGTTTGCTTTCATTTGTTGATCATTCATGGGTTTGTTTATTTGCTTATTTGTTAGTTTGCGATCTCAAAAGCACTTCTTTCACTAGAAATAAAGCTACTTTACTCATTTTTGTTTCGGCTCAGGAAAGCGGAATTTGAAAGAAATTTTCCTTTTCTATCCCACTTTCCATACGTCATTTTATTAATGCATTTTATAGAACGGGAATTTTGGTAAGCAATGGTCAATGGAATCATGTCTGCATCACATGGAAGAGTAGTGATGCTGCTGTGCAAGTTTACAAAAACGGCGTACTATTAGAGAGCAAGACTGCGTCTATCCAAGGAAGGCCCATTTTGCCATTTGGTATATGGATTATTGGGCAGGACCAAGACAGCTTTGGTGGAGGGTTTCAATCAACAAACGCATTTCATGGTTCCCTTACTGACGTCAATGTGTGGGACAGAGACCTGGATGCGAGCGAGATTTTATCCCTTGCAAACAATGAATGTGGATCGGGCACGAAGGGAAATTACAGAGCGTACGATGATTTCGTTCCCTACGGAGGTGTTCGAAAGTACAAATCGCAATGTTGTAAGCATTAGCTTTTTATTCTTGCTTTGGCTGTTTATAACAAGACTGAACCTTGTGAACATACGTGATAATTTCTGGCCTCTATCATGCATGAAAGTGACCAAAAAAATCAATATAGTTCCTGATTGTGTTGTTTCTCCTTTGCATGGCTAGATTATCTCGCACATTTTTAGTAATTGCTGCCCGGAATTTTTAAGGAAATTCTTGACTCGTTCATTAGGACTATCTTGAACCTTTTTCAAACGGCTGACTCAAATCATTTCACAGGCTTCCTGAACAATGCTGTTATTGGCAATCTATCTGACCGTATTTTAATAGCTTCAAATATTCCGAACGTACTTTGTTCTTTTAGTCACAAGTAGTAAAAGTATTATTACAAATCTATTATCTGGAGAATTCTATATTTAATATATTGCTATTAGCCTATCACAGTATAATGCTTCGTATTATTGTTATATACATTTCCTCGTTGTAGATACGCCCTGCGTCAATTTGACTGTTGACAGTTTATTTTATCGCAGTCGACGCTGATTGGTTCGCGTTTAGCAGATGCGAAAAGGGAATGATTGAATAAAACGCATCGTTTCGTGCAGGCTCACCTTTCCCTCAGTGAGCTTGTTCGCAGGCTAGTTTTTGCCTTTTTATGCCCTTTGCCAACACACTTTTTTCTATGTATTTTACTTCATAAGAAACGAGCAAAATAGTTGTGCTCTGCTTCTAAAATCCAGCGGCAAAATATTAACTTTTAATCATTCATAGTTTAATTTAATTATTTACAAAACCTAACAGTTGAAAGGACATGCCTAGCAAGAGGTGATCCACACTACTCGACATTTGATGGAACACGTTATGACTTTATGGGTACATGTGAATACGTTCTGGCTAAAGACAGTTTAAATAACGCATTTGAAGTAAGACAAGTGAATGAACCATGTGGAAATGGAGAACCTTCCTGCACAAAATCTCTAACAGTGATTTTCCCAAATGTAACTATCCAACTACTGCGGGGAAGTGTAATGGTAAATGACACAGAAATTGTTTTGCCTGCAACGTATGGAGGTAAGTTCTTTCAAACTTCATACTATAGATAGCAGTATATGCTTCAGGATTTGACGGTCAAGTTAGAATTTCTAACTAAATGCATGCATAGTACAAATTTAGTGGAATATCGTTCTATTTCTTAAAACATTTATTTTAGAAAGGAAGTTCGTCATATTTCCTTTTTATCTTTATAATAAGTCAATATCATTCTCCCTAGTATTGGAGTAGCAATAGTGGAGACCCTGTTGCAAACTGCTGCCTCATACTTGATCGGTAACTTATTACAGACAATTATTTCCTAATATATCGGAGAGTGCATGGGTAATATTTAATAGCAATTTTCCAACTCGATCCTTTATGTTTTTTGTATAAAGGTGTGGCAATAACTGAACCAAGCAACAGAGTAACGTTGATTGAAAGTGATTATGGTGTAGAAGTTGAATGGAATAATGTACGTAATGTGAGAGTGACAGTACTTGGTCGCTATCTGAACAGAACATCAGGTTTATGTGGAACATTTGATGGAAATCCTGGAGATGATTTCTTAGCAGCAAATGGAACAACTGTTGACAATGCTGTAACCTTTGGAAATTCTTGGAAAACTGATCCTGGTTGTGATGATGCAACAGATGTACAACATCCATGTGTAACTCACTCTGACAGAAACGCAACTGCTATAGCCAACTGTTCAGCTTTGTCATCTTCTCCATTCGATAACTGTGCAAACCTGATTAATCCAGTTTCAGAGGGTTATATTACCGATTGTGAGTATGATGTATGTGCTTGTGGTGGTGATGCTACAGTTTGTCTATGTCAAGCAATAGAGGCTTATGTCAGTGATTGTAATTCTACTGGAGTGGATATTGATTGGCTGAGTGATCCACGATATCAACAATGTGGTAAGTGATCAATCTAGTTGAATTTCATCGCCAAGTTTATTGCAAATTTTGGAGGTATGGAGACACAAATTTTTTAATCATTATGCCGAAATTCTGAGTTTGACATACGAAATGCATATTTTGAAGGACGTGAAATGTTGCACATTATTTCACGTCATATACTTGGTAAATTCTTTATCATGAATATCAAATTCTGTGTTAGATGGTTCAATGCAATGAAAATTGTGGGACCTTTTGCATTAATAAAAATGAGTGGCTATTTAAGACACCAAAGAAACTCAATTTGTTCGGGTGACCTCCAGATATGCATTGTGCATAGAGTAGCCCATTTTATAAGAGGAAACTACTAAAGGAATGTCTTCATACTGGTATATGTGGCAAACACATTTACTTAGCAAAGGAAACTTCAGAAAGATTATTGTGACTATATGACCTAGAATGGAATTGCTCAACATTTATTAACAGAAATTTGAACTGTTTTAATCTAATTTATCTAATTTAGGTTCACCATGTGCCAGTGATCCATGTTTCAATGGTGGGACTTGTTCAAATGATGGACAGTCATTCTGTTGCTCATGTCCTGCTGGATACAATGGTGACCGCTGCGAAATCAAAGGTATAAACATTATTTTCAAGAACGTATGGTACTGGACATGTTGTTCAAAAACGCATATATTTAACAATTTGACACCGATGGCGAGGTGATCAGAAGCCCTATATTCATCAGCGAAGTGAATATAGTCTTTAGATCACCTAGTCTGGGGTAGCCTGCGACACTGGCTCTCAAGCTGAATTGAGAGCCTGCATCGATGACTAATGAATTTGAATATCTGCCCCGTAACGTTCGTTTTTCCAAATATGGAATGTCTATCCTTATATGGTGTTGTTTACAACTTTCGTGCAAACTAAATTTAGACCGTGCAAACTAAATTTAGACTGTACAGTTTATACTGTTTTTCGAAATATAAGATATTCAAGCAAAAGTTCAAATGTTTTAAATACTGTTTTCTCAAAACAGAAAATTTCGTGCTTTGAGATAAGACGGCCAAGACCAATTTGATCAGCTAATGTGTTTTTTATGCATAATGCTGCTTCAGCAGAGTTGACGTATATAGAGCTCAGCGGAAACATATAAATTATAGCATCTGACCAATGAGAATTTCGCGTCACGATTTGAGACGCAGATATTCAAATTCATTAGTCATCGATGCAGGCTCTCAATTCAGCTTGAGAGCCTGTTCGCAGGCTAAGTCTGGGGTGCCTAATTGTTTTAGTATAAAATGCAGTATTGAAACATAATACATACAAACGTTGTGTATAAAATTTACTTCACTTTTCCGATTTTGAGTCAAACGAATCCAGCTGTCGGAACTTTGTTGGCCGATTCTGTTATTTTGCGGTTTTAAATTGCCAAATAAATTGTTTTCGGAAGTAAAAGGTGCTTTTGTTTTTCCGAAATAGGCACCATACCATATATTGTTGCTTGTTTTGCTTTTAGAGGAATAGTTTGTGCTTTAATTTCTTCATATTTTTCCTCCATGATTTCGGCAGTCATTTTGTTTTGAAAGCAATAGTTACTATCCCAAGCTGTCTGAACAGTAACTATTGCCTCATGGGAGGGAGCCAATCAGAACGTTTGAAATCCATATTCAATACTGAATTTATTATAATACTCTTTAGTATAAATTTAGGAAATCAAATGAGCTTTCGCGGGTTGTGATTGGCTGGTTGACTGGTAATTCTGACGCAATAGTTTCAAGCAGACTAATAAATAAAGCTTTTAATGCTAATAAATAATACTATTTCTTTTGATTTGTCATCTTTTCATTGTACTGCATGGTGTCCTGACGCTGTATTGTGTTTTGGAATTGCAAAATGCAAATTGTATTAAAACTTTATTTCGAGGCATTCGAGCAATATTTAATATATATCTCAGTCAATTTTAGCATTTCCCAGCCATTTCCTTCACAAATTAATGCTCAACAAAAACTATTTGTCCATCATTGTGTTTTTATTCTAAAACAACTTTGTAATAAAGCAACAAAGTGACATGGGAAGCCATTTTGAAAGTGTCTGCGTACAACAAACACTGCAACACTAAAACAGTAGGCGTCAACTATATAAATATATATATATATATATATATATATATATATATATATATATATATATATATATATATATATATATATATATATATATATATATATATATATATATATATATATATATATATATATGATAGGAAATAAAATAAATACATATTTGAAGTTTAAATATATATATATATATATATATATATATATATATATATATATATATATATATATATATATATATATATATATATATATATATATATATATATTCTGAGGTTTGGAACATCAAAGGTAATTTGTATTTCTCTATAGGTTTTGCATATGCGTTGTACTTCAGAGGAGAGAATACTGTTGAGTACGCGAAATATGAAAATAATACCTGTCGGGTGAGTATTGTTGCAATCCAACATCATTTTCACACAATCCTTAGGCCTGCATGTTTCATACGTCGCACTATCGTCGAATTTGATTCGGACGAATTTAATTGAACGAATTAAATGCGACGGTAGTGCATCGTTTGAAACGGATTACATTCGTCTGATGAATTACAATCGTCCAAGACCCTCTGTCCATCATGGTCAGATGGATACGACTTCTGTAGCGCGTCTTTGTTTCATTCGACGTGTTATCGTCGTGTTGAATTTAATGCATAAATCATGTTAAAGTTTGTTGCTGTGTTACTGATATCGTCAGGGCTGCAAATAAATATTTGACTCGACAGGACATTCGTCCGATCACTCTTAATTTTCGTCGGACATATATACGTCACAAGATATTAGATATATGTAAGTCACGAGACAAGTATGTATAGCCATTCCGGGGCAACGTTAAGTAATTTGCTAGACTGCCTCGTAAATTTTATTGCAAAATGTAAAATGAGTGAATTTGCAATTGGATTTTGTCACACGAAAAAAATGTATAATGTGAGAATATATTTTTTTGATCGGACCATGTCCGATCAAAATAACTTTTGCTCGGACATTTGCCGAATTTAGTCGGACATTGTCGATGTCCGATAGTAATTTGCGCCCTGTATCGTGTTTTTTATTTCTGCGTAATGCATGATCCCTAGACATAAAATTAATTTGTCGGAATAAAATTCGTCGTTTGAAACGAAACCATTTTAATGTCAACCAATGGACGAATTTAATAACGAATTGAATTCGTCTGAATTAAATTCGACGTATGAAACAGGCCTATCGGCTTCATGAGTGTGTTGATTTAAGCAAGTATGTCTAGCTATGTGTAGTAGTTATTTTTTAAAATCGGCAGTTAAAAATGTCCATCCCGCTCAGGTGGGATAAATAAAGCCTTCAAATGGATAATAATTTAGCCCAATTGACTGAAATCATACTTAGCGGGAAAGCAAGACTATCTCATATGAACAATAATTCAATCCATATACGTTAAATTAACGACAGGCAAACTCACTCAGGTGAGTTCCTTGGTTTGCTAGGCTAATATAGACTGTTCCTTAAGGTAATTTACATTTACGTAGTCTGCATGCACTAACTTCTATGCCCAGCAATATCCGTCTGTATCTTGATTGGAAAGGTGTGGCGAAATGTGAACTATTCTGTTTTAAAAACTTTGAATTGCATATTGTTTGTAGAAACATCTACTGAAAAATAATATTCTGCTACTTTATTTAAATCATACAATACATGTTTGACGCTAAAATTCATTGAAGAAACGTGCACCAAAATACACTTAGCTTTTCATATGGCGGGAAATCGAGCGAAAATGCCGCCGTGATCTAAAAAGTAACGTCAGAGTTGTCCCAACATCGCGACGTTTTGTATTCCAATCAACCATTTGACCGATCTTATCGACATAGGCGGCGGAACTGGAGAAGGGTTTTAGTATACGTAATAGCCTGGTTTCGAGTGCAATTTGGATATAACATGCACGAGTGAGTTTTTCAAAGACCTTATCTAAAGGAATTAAGTGTTTTTATGTTTTTGAAACAAAAATATTTAGTCAGTCGATAAACTGAAAATCGCCTATTAAAAAATCGTCGAAAAGTATGGTTTCAAAAGCGTTGCCTCAAGCTTAAGTAACGTAAAAAAATACAAAAAGTAGTTGTGTTAGTTTAAATGGATCATTTAACTGCGTTTATATTATACATTTAAATTTTTTTAGAACATTCCTGTTGAGTTTGAGTTTGTCTTGATCTTTCGTGTTTTGTTTTGGCTTGCACAACAACGTTAAAAATGTATTCTTAAACGACGATTTCCGTATATATTGTGTTCAGAGCTATGGTTTCTCGTAAAAAATACTGGAATGGGTTTTCTTTTTTGCAAAACCTTTTTTCAACTTAAGTCTCCCTATAATTTTTTTTGGAAAACTTTGTTGGAAAAAATTGTTCGCACACCCTGCAACCTTGCGAATTTCCTTGCCGCAGGAGTCTGGGACTAGCCAAAATGCCCTTGTAAATCCGCCATTTTGTGGAGACAAAATTTTTACTGAAAAGAGGAGCAGGCATTCTATGTCTTTTGTTTCTATGGGGAGGACTAAGCCAACCCCATCTCCAAAAACGGGTAAGATTCGAACTATATACACAGGTGGATTCGAGAATATTATAATGTATTTGAAAGTATTTGTCAGCAAATTATTATATATAAAATTTAAATATTTGAAATTGTTTTTGCCTGAACATCATATGCTGTGAGGAACGTCGCTGGGGAAGGGGGGTGGCGGGGGGTGACAACTTTCTTGAAAACGTCTTCTCGGTAAAATAATGGATTTGCCGGCAAATTGTTTACGTTATTGGGATATTCATTTGCGAGATATATACCCAATAACCGTACGTTAACTGGAAATTGAATCTAAAAATGTTATGTCCGGAACCAAACCAAATTAACTAATTTGTTTTCCTAACTCTCCCCCTCTCCTACAATTTTGCAATTTCGGGAAATAAATGTTAATTAACGACTAAAACCTTGTCGGCAAATGCGATACTACCCCACCCCCTGTTTTGCTTCTCCGCGAAATCCCGCTTTAATATAGAATGTAATCATCTGCGCAGACTAGTAAATGGCCAGATAATATTCTAAATTTTGAGATGCGCCTGTATATAAAATGGGCACATTTACAGAATATATTCAAGAAAGATAAGTGAAAACTGGTATGTCTGTTTAAATTATAATGTAAATATAAAGTATCAAATCCCCCCTCCCCCCCCCCCCCCACCCCTTGTAGGAAAATAGATAGGAATTACGCACCCTCCCAATATCTCCCCTCTCTTTGGATTTGCAATGTAAAACCATCTCCACGAGTCTTTTCTATCAAAGCAAGATAGCCCCAAAAATTAAACATAAATTTAACAAGGAAATACACAACAACTTTCTTCGTTGATCAGTTTTGATTGCTACCTTGCGCGACTCCCATCCTACCCATTTCAATCACTTATACCACTATTTATGCACTTTACAGGCTGCTGTTCTTGATAAAGAATTAAATGCAATCACTTCATGTTTCTGGATTAAATCGCAAAAACGTTCGTACCCCGCTGTGTTGTCATATGCAGTTCCCGGTGAAGATAACGAATTCCTCATATATTTGAATCCACTAATTACATTGATAATAAAAGGCCGCGAATTAAGGTAAGTAAATCTAGACCTGTTGCTTTCTATTAATGAATGTGTTTTCACCTCTGTTTGTTTGTTTGTTTGCTTGCTTTTTTGCTTGGTTGCTTGTTTGTTTGTTTGCTTGTTTGTTGGGCTGGGTTTGGTTTGGTTTGGTGTGGTTTGGGTTGGGTTGGTTTGGGTAGGGTAGGCTAGGATAGGGTAGCGTAGGGTTGGGCTGGGTTGGGTTGGGTTGGTTGTGTTGGTTGTGTTTGTTGTGTTGGCTGGTTTGCATGTTGGTTTGCATGTTAGTTTTTGGTTTGTAGGTTTGTTTGTTTGTGTTTTGTGTCTATGTATGTGTGTGTGTGTGCCTGTATTTTGGAATACAATAAATGAGCTAATGTCCCGAAGCTCGAAATCTCAAAATATTTCTTCTCTGTTAATAAACAAAAAAGTAGTCACAAACAACACTGAAATAGCTGAATGTTTAAAACAAAATATTTTCCTGAAATAAGGTGCAAATTAACAAACAACGTACCGCAATTTAGCAATGGGAAAGGTTTTCATCAATATGTGCAAAGAGCTGCCACTGAAACGATGTTTATATTACGCCCAACCACTTCGGATGAAGTTATTAAATTAATTTCCTCAATATCTGATAAAAAAGCTACTTGTCTAAACCATATTCCGTGTAAAATACTTAAACTCGCTGCACGTATTGTTTCGAAATCATTGTGCGATAGTTTTAATTTATTTATACAAACAGCAATATTTTCTGACGACTGGAAATGAGCGAAAGTCTCCCCTATATACAACGTTGACGCAAAAGATAATGTAGGGGATTGGAAACCAATTTCGGTTTTAAGTGTGATTTCTAAGGTTTTCGAGCCATAGTTTTTGATCACCTTTACACTTATTTCAATGAAAACAACCTGTTACACAAGAGTCAATCAGGCTTTATGAAGTGACACCCCTGTATGACTGCACTAATAGATGCCACATTGAATGGCTTGCAAATGTGGATCAGGGAAATTTTAATGCGGTTGTCAACAAGGGCAGATTTCGTGCTCGACCAATCAGCGATGCTGTTTACATTTTGGCACTCAACTGATCATAATGCAGGAAACAAGAAATTTACAGCAAGGCGAGCCAGAATATATTGCCGTCTTCGCGGGCTTCCGTGAGATTAAATTTTAACTGTTTTAATTTAAAACCAAAGATTATGGTGGAGCACGTTAAAATCTAAAACTTTGCCGTGGGAATTTTTAAATTTCGACCTAGAACTGAAAATATCCAGGTTTGAAATTTTTCCCTATATCGCGTATACGATTTTGAGTAATCTAATTTGACTGCAATAAAACTAAAAATGCTATATTTTCTCTGCTTTTAAGGTGGTTCGATACAGTTTTCAAAAATTCAAGTGTTTAACACTTTGACATGTTCAAACTACGCATTTTTAGGATTTATTCAGCAGATATTGGGTTTTTTATATATTTTGATAACTCTACTTTCAAATTATATTCGTTTTAGTAACAGATAGTTCGTTGCTATGACGACATACGTGTACGAAATTGACTCCAAAATGTCCTATCGTCTCGTATAGTTGGAAAAAAAGCATGGTGACCCCCAATTTTTTTTCGTGCATTATTTTACTTGGACGAAAAGCTAACAATTAGCAAAATATAAAAAATTTCTGTAATGCCATTTTTTGGGAAAATGCGAAAATGTCATATTCTTCGGTAACATTTTTTTGGTATTACAGAATTTTTTTATTTTTTGTATAATGAAAATTTTTAGCGGTGCAATACAGCATGCAAAATTTGAACATAGGTCACCAGACAAAATAAAGAGATATAGCGCATTGTTTTTCTAAAATGGAAAATTCTAATGACGTCAGCAATTGACATAAAACGCTATAGAACACGCGCAATGGCGTGAGATGGCGCGACCAACTGCTCACGTCAGGTCATTTTGGAAGTTCTTTCATTTTGTTAATCAGTTTCCGCGACCTGCGCGTAAAAATGGTCAACCGGTTTTGAGTTCGCGATTCTTGAACAGGGTTTTTGTGATAACTATATCGAGCCACCTTAAGTTTTTGTGGGAAAACTTTTTTTGGAAATTCTTTTGGTCAATGTTTTATATCAAAACCTAGATGATAACGCGTTTATAGCGCTCGATTTAAAAAAAATATAGTCGCACGCTTGCGATCATACGGGAAATCAATACAAAAATATTGTGCGTTCGATTTTGCAGATAATCAGACTCTCTAAACGCGTTATCTTCTAGGTTATGAAATAATACATTGAGCAAAATGATTCTCAACAAGAGTAAAAAAGAGTTTTTCAACGAAAACGTAAAGCAAAGAAAGATAGCAATTTATTAATTTTATTGCAGTCAAATTAGATTACTCAAGTTTGTATACGCGACATATGGAAAAATTTCAAATATGGATATTTTCCATTCTAGGTCGAAATTTAAAAATGCCCACGGCAAAGTTTTAGATTTTAATGTGATGCATCGTAATATTTTTGTTTTAAATTAAAAAAGTTAAAATTGAATCTTAAGGAAGCCCGAGAAAACGGCAATATTTTGTAGCTCGCCTCGGTGTAAATTTCTCGTTTCCTGCATTATGATTAGCTGAGAGCGAAAATGTAAACAAATGCGCTGATTGGTCGAGGACAAAATCTGCCCTTGTTGCGGTTGTCTATATTGATCTAGCGAAGGCATTTGATACAATAACTCACGAGATATTACTCGAGAAACTCCACATTTACGGGGTTGAAGCAAATAGCTTATCCTGGTTCCAATCTTATCTACAATATCGCAAACAAAAATGTTATGTGAATGACGTTCTATGCGACGAACGTAGCATTAATTGTGGTGTGCCACAGGGGTCAATTCTTGCACCATTATTGTTTCTCATATATATGAACGATCTTCCTCAGTGTTTAAAACATTCTACAGCTCGAATGTAGGCTGACGATACAAACATAACGACGACAGGAACATATCTTCGAGAATTAGTAACACATGCTAATGATGACTTAAATAATATAAGTGACTGGCTGAAAGCAAACAAACTCAGCCTTAACGTGACCAAAACTGAGTACATGTTCATTGGTTCAGATCAAAATCTCGACAAGTTAAGGGATGTGCCACTACTATTTCTTGAAAACAAAGCTATAAAAAGGGTCAAAGCAGCCACGTCACGAGCAGTCAGGCACAACGAGCAGACGTGCGAAATTGAGCTCCGCCTATATTCGTAAAAATGCCTCCTAAATCAAAACCAAAATCTCAAAATATAACTAACGATGATGGCGGTGACGAGTATATATCCTTATCGACTGTTAAAGAATTAATGTCGCAGCAAGAAAATGCCTTTAAAGTAATGATCGACTCTCTGATTAAATCTACTACATCAAGAGTAGATGGGTTGGTAAAAGATTTAGCTGAATTAAAATACAGCTTAGAATACTCGCAGAAAGATATAGCCTCGCAACAGAAAGAACTTGATGGAAATCAATCCGAGATTCAATCAATGAGCAATGAAATATCAAATATGAAGATGTCCCTTGATAAGTATTCTACAAAGACAGTTGATTTAGAAAACCGAAGTAGAAGAAACAACATACGAGTAACCGGCATTCCGGAGAAGCGAAGCGAAACGTGGGATGACTCGGAGGCAATGGTTAAATCTGTCCTTAAAGAGAAGCTAGGGCTAGCATCTGAGCCTCGCATCGAAAGAGCGCATCGCGTCGGTTATTCTACTAAACGGGATGGATCGCCTAGAAATGCTCCTAGACCGATTGTATGTCGTTTGTATGATTGGAAAGAGAAGGAACATGTTCTCAAACAGGCCAGAATACATAAGCCGTCTGGTATTTATGTAAATGATGATGTTGCCGAAGCCACAATGGTCAAACGACGTGAACAAATACATAAGTTGAAACAAGCAAAGCAGGAAGGGAAGATTGCTTATTTTGTCTTGGATAAACTCATAATTAAAGACAAACGATCTGGATAAAGTCAGTATTTACTTATTCTATAACTAATGTGTTTTATAGTAAGTTATTCAAATAATTAATATAAATATGGCTTCTATACCTATGAACTTCTTACCCTTTTCTGATTTAGATGATGAGAGCTTCTTATTGACTCTTTATGAATTTCAAAATGGGTCTATTAGTTATAATCAAGATAGATTAGGTACATTATTTTTTAATCCTTTATTATTAAATACAAGACACCATCTTGCTTTAAACAGCAACTTGGACCCAGATGAAAATTTTCTCGGTGAGCTGAATAATACACCTTGTGAATATTATGTCGAGGATCAGTTTAATGAAATGTTTAGAAATGAATGCAAACATGGTAATGTGAGCCTTTCAACTTTACATTTAAATATTCGTAGTATCTCTCAAAATAAGTCACGCTTTACTGATTGGTTATGTGGCTTAGATATCAAATTTTCCGTTATTGGTATTACTGAGACGTGGATAAAAGAAGCAGACAATCTGGCAGGCATTGACGGTTACAATTTTATTCATAATCATAGAAGAAATAGAACTGGTGGCGGTGTGGGAATTTATATATCAAACGAATTGCATATTAAAAGCCGCAATGATTTGAATTTTTCAGATTCAAATTCAATAGAAACATTGTTTATTGAAGTGATTAAATCTCGAGGGAAGAATATTATTATCGGAGTTATTTATAGGCCACCTGATCAAAATCTTGATACTTTTGTTCATTATTTTGATACTATTGCTGAAAAAATTTCGAGAGAAAATAAACTTTGTTATATTATGGGAGATTTTAACATTAATTTCATGAATTATCAATGTCACAATAAAACAGGCGAGTTTGTGGATAGCATTTTTTCTAACATGTTATATCCACGTATTACTCGTCCAACCAGAATTACAGCGCACACCGCCACATTAATTGATAATATACTTTCAAATAATTTTGAATGTAATACAAAAAATGGACTTTTTTTTCAGACATATCTGACCATCTTCCAATCTTTTCTATAGTATTCGAAAATAAAAATAATCAAGTCAAAGACGATACTGTAACTTATCGAGATAAAAGCTCAAATAATATTGAAAAATTTCAGGAACTTTTAGCGAATTTGAACTGGTCCTCGATAGAAGATTCGGGTGATCCAGCACACGCGTACATGATATTTCACAAAATGTATTCGAATATTTATAACGATTGCTTTCCAGTAAAAACAATAAAAAGAAAATCCAAATTTTATAAGCCTTGGATTTCTAAAGGTATTTTGAAGTCCATAAAGAGGAAAAATAAGCTTTACAAATCTTTTTTACAAAACCGAAATCCTATAGCCGAGAGTAAATATAAGGTCTACAAAAATAAATTAACACATTCAATTAGAATTGCTAAACGTATTTATTTTGATATGAAACTGAATGAAAATAAATCAAATATGAAAGCAACATGGAAAATATTGAATAGTATTATAAATAGAAAAAATACGAAATCAAAGATTAATTCTATTTTTAAACTGGATGGAAGAGTAACGTCGGATGCATTTGAGATTTCCAATCAATTTTGCAATTACTTTAGTAATATAGGACCCTCGCTAGCTAGGAAAATTCCAACATCGCTAGTTCCTGTTAAGTCATTTTTGTCTGGGCAATTTTCGAATACTGTTTTTCTTCAACCGGTGTCAGAAAATGAAATAAAAAATATAACTAAAGCTTTCTCATCCGAAAAAGCTGTCGGATATGACAATATTTCAATGTCCATTGTCAAATTAACTATCAATTATATTTTAAGACCTTTAACACATATTGTAAATTTATCTTTGTCGCAAGGTTTTGTTCCAGATGAAATGAAAATAGCTCGAGTCATTCCTTTGTATAAGTCTGAGGATAAATCCTTTGTTAAAAATTATAGACCAATTTCCATTTTACCTGTGTTTTCAAAAATACTGGAAAAAGTATTTTACAACCGAATACTAAACTATTTGAATAAAAATGAAATTCTATATGCAAATCAGTATGGTTTTAGAAAGGGTCATTCAACTGCATCAGCCCTTCTTGATTTATACGACAAAATATCTGAGGCAATTGATAAAAAGGAAGTCGCTGTTGGAGTTTTCTTAGATCTGCCTAAGGCCTTTGACACGGTGAACCATAACATTCTTTTTGAAAAATTGGAGTATTATGGTGTACGTGGCATAGCGCTGAGTTGGATAAAAAGCTATTTTTCTAATCGGAAACAATTTGTTCAGTTTAATAATTCATTTTCTACCTCGAAGAATATAACATGTGGAGTACCACAGGGGTCTATTTTAGGTCCTCTTTTGTTTTTGATATATATAAATGATATTTGTAATGTTTCGACTCTTGCAAAACTGATCTTATTTGCTGACGATACAAGTTTGTTCTTTACTCATAGGGATCCGGTTTACTTGGTAAATATGATAAACCAAGAGCTGGAAAAATTCTCGATTTGGCTTAGGACAAATAGATTATCTTTAAACTTGGATAAAACAAAATTTATGATTTTTAAACCTAGACAAAAATTATTGGAATTAGATGTGAAACTATTATTAAATGATAGAGAAATTGATCAAGTGGAAAAAATCGTTTTCTTAGGAGTTATTTTAGATGACAAACTTTCTTGGAAATCTCATATTAGTCATGTGTCAACGAAGATTTCAAAATCAATAGGAATAATACGTAAATCTAGTTTTTTTCTTTTGAAACAATCATTGTTTACTTTGTATTACTCATTGGTGTACCCATACCTGGAATATTGCAATATTGTTTGGGCATCTACGTATGCATCCAACCTGTTTCGTTTGGTAGTTCTTCAGAAACGTATTGTTAGAATTATGAATAATAGTACATTTGATTCTCATACAAGCATGATCTTTAAAAACCTTCGATTATTAAAATTTAGTGACATATGTAAATTGCAAACATGTCAATTCATGTTTTTGTATATAAAAAATCTTGTACCAGAACATTTTAAAAATATTTTCCTATTAAATAGCCAAATACATAATTATAATACTAGAAGAGCAAATGAATTTCACACTGTAACTCCTAGAACAAATCTACGTCAATTCTCTATAAAATACCAAGGCCCATTTCTCTATAACAGTTTAGACAATGATATTGTGAATAGTGTATCGCTTTCTTCCTTTACAAAGAAATTAAAAAAACTTTTCTGCTCCATGTATAATTAACTAAGCTTACCATTGTTATTTATTTTGGAATAAGCTTATAATTAGTGTGAATTCTTAAACGAGAGGGGGTTTGATAATTTTAATAAGCCTAATTGGTTTCCTATATCAAACCTCCTCGTCACATAGGCTTTTAAGTAAATATTCATTATTTTGTTTGAAAACATTATCTTTCTTGTTATTATTTAACTTACATTATTTGACATTTTTTTTTGTAAATAATTGTTGTGTGTGACAAAATTTATTATTAAACATTAAACATAAACGTCATTAGGGTACATATTGATGAAAGACTAACATGGCATGAACACGTGGAATTTCAGGTTAACGGCCGAACCACAAGCGCACTTTTGGACGCAACTACAGAATGGTTAAGCAATATGGATAAAGGTCAACTGAATTCTGTAGTGTTTCTTGATTTGGCCAAGGCATTTGATACGGTGGATCATGAGATTTTGTTGAGCAAACTTCAGATTTATGGAGTTGATTCAATGAGTCTCAATTGGTTTAAATCGTATCTATTTGACCGAAAACAAAAATGTAATGTAAATGGTCTAGTATCGAGTGAGCGCTTGTTGCTATGTGGGGTACCTCAAGGATCTATTCTTGGTCCTTTGCTATTTCTTGTTTACATTAATGACCTTCCTTCTTGTCTGCAACATTCTACAGCACGAATGTATGCGGATGATACAAATATAACTACAACTGGAAAGTCGATAAAGGAAATAGCATCTGGAGCCAATACAGATCTTGAAAATATTCGCATATGGCTCAAAGCAAATAAACTTACCCTGAATGTTACTAAAACGGAGTATATGTTCATTGCGTCTGACAGTAATCTTGACAAACTGCGGGACATACCATATTTAGTTTTGGGTGGAAAACCCATAAGAAGAGTTAAAGTATCAAAATCACTAGGGATATTTATTGACGAAAGATTGTCATGGAGAGATCATATTGATAAAATCTCTAAGACCATATGTTCCGGAATTTCCGGTCTTCGGCAAGTGAGAGAGTTTGTTACCCTTTCAACATTACTTACAATATATAATTCACTAATTCAACCAATATTTGACTATTGTGATGTTGTTTTGGGTAACATGTAAATCACACTTGCTCAACGACTCCAAAAACTGCAAAATCGTGCAGCAAGAGTTATCACTCGTCAGGGTTATGAAGTAAGATCTAATGATATTAGAAGTCAATTGAAATGGAAAACACTTTCCGAAATAAGGAATAGTCATAAACTCATAATGATGTATAAAATATTAAATAATATGGATCCTGTTTACTTACGTGACCATTTTAAAATGTCTTTCACGGACCAAGCTTATTCTCTTAGAAATAGAAAACTATGTCTAATTTTGCCAAGAGCACAAACAGAATTCCTAAAGAAAAGTTTTGCCTTTTCTGGAGCAAAAGTTTGGAACGAACTACCAGAAGAAGTAAAATGTAGCAATAGTTTACAAATCTTCAAAAAATGTATCTCATCTCCTGCCTAAAATTGTACATAGCTATTTTTAATATAATGTCGGCCCTCTTGTAAAGCAGTGGTATCACTGAAGAGTTCACCGAATTTAAATAAAAATATTTCTGTCTGTCTGTCTGTCTGTCTGTCTGTCTGTCTGTCTGTCTGTCTGTCTGTCTGTCTGTCTGTCTGTCTGTCTGTCTGTCTGTCTGTCTGTCTGTCTGTCTGTCTGTCTGTCTGTCTGTCTGTCTGTCTGTCTGTCTGTCTTTCTGTCTGTCTGTCTTGAACAGCTTTACACCTATTTCAATGAAAACAACCTGTTACACAAGAATCAATCAGGCTTTAGGAAGTGCCACTCTACTATGACTGCACTAATTAATAGATGCCATTATTGAATGGCTTGCAAATATGGATCAGGGAAAGCTTGATGCGGTTGTCTATATTGATCTAGCGAAGGCATTTGATACTATAAGTCACGAGATATTACTCGAGAAACTCCACATTTACGGGGTTGATACAAATACTTTATCCTGGTTTCAATCCTACTTACAAGATCGCAAACAAAAATGGTATGTGAATGGCGTTCTATCCGGCGAACGTACCATTAATTGTGGTGTGCCTCAGGGGTCAATTCTTGGACCGTTATTGTTTCTCATATATATCAACGATCTTCCTCAGTGCATGTTTAAACATTCTACAGCTCGAATGTACGCTGACGATACAAACATAACAACGACAGGAACATCTATTCGAGAAATAGTAACACATGCTAATGATGACTTAAATAATATAAGTGACTGGCTGAATTCGAAAGCAAACAAACTCAGCCTCAACGTGACCAAATTGAGTACATGTTCATTGTATCAGATCAAAATTTTGATAAGTTAAGAGATGTATCACTACCATTTCTTGAAAACAAAGCTATAAAAAGGGCAAAGCAACGAAATAATTAGCGGTACATATTGATGAAAGACTAACATGGCATGAACACATTCAAAATATTTCAAAAAAAGTAGGTGTTGGAATTTCAGGTTTACGGCGGGTAAGGGAATTTGTCCCATTATCGACATTGGTAACAATCTATAACTCATTAATACAACCACTATTTGATTACTGCGATGTTCGGTTTGGGACA
>CACRXK020001197.1:22500-58314 GCA_902702795.2 Paramuricea clavata | reverse complement strand
CAAGTTAACTTGTATTTGCAGGCCAGCTAGGCCCGTAGCTAGACTGATCATTGGGGGTGTATATTCATATATTCGTGTTCTGCCTGAGGGATTTCTTTTGAAAGTAATTGTTAACGTTGTTACACTACATGAACATGAATATATGAATATACACCACCCCGCACCCCTCCAATTATCGGTTCTAGCTACGCCGCTGTTGCAGGCATACACTTATGAAACATGAGTCATCTTATACAGCTATACTAAATATTCTGTTTTAATTTTAGTGTTGACTCTCAACACAACATCATGCTGTGTTCCAAGGTTTCCAAGGAACTGGCTCATGAGTATGGAGGGCCACAACTGTTTTAAAAGGTATGGTGTACACAGTATTTATGGTATAAATTTGTAATTGTCTTGCCCAAGCCCAAAAAGAATATATGTGGGCTTCTGGTTTCTTCTTATAAAACTTAGGTAGGGTAGGTTGGTTTTAACTTTTTTTGAAACTTTTTTAATGTTCCAAACAAACGAACGCCATTTTGTTTAGTCAGTGCTTCCACATCCAAATATAAATTTCCCTAATATTGCCTCAAATTTCAATTTTCCACAAACTTTTTCCTCTAAGTGGAAACACTTACAAGCATGATCCAATAAAAAAGTTTAGGGTCGGGATTTCGACGTCCAAAAGCTAGGTAGGGTCTGGAAACCCACATTTTTTTGCCCCAATGGTACCCAGATATTAAAGTTCAATAAAGGGAGCTAAATGCGCATTTAATTCAGTTGATTAAAGACCGATTAAATGCGGTTAATAATGTATTTAGTCACCTTTAATATTGGTAGAAATGTTTATTAAAAACAACTTTAATCATACAATTATTTGTTGCTTATAGGTTAGTAAAGGTAAATTTAATCCGTTTGTTAAAGACCGCTTAAAGCGATATAAAGAATAAATTAATCACATTTAATACATTGATTAAACTTTGTGTAATTGCAATTTTAGTCCTATTTAGTCGCTGTATTATATTTGCTATAAGTTGCATCGCTTGGGACGTTGCGCTTTTGAAAATATTGAATTTGTGTCATATTTTCTGACAATACAATATTCATGATTACAAATCCTGGTATTGCTTGACTCAATGTTCATGCATCGATAATTTAGATGCTTGAACATTGAATGCAACATGAACTCAAATAAACAACATGCGTTCATTTTTAAAATATATTTATTAGAAAATATATATCAGTATACCCCCGTGCATGTACAAAACTAAAACTAAAATACCTTTTATATAAATTATCGTGCGCAACTGAAACATTGAATTCAACGAGAATAATTTACCATGATAACAAAAAATGCGGATGTACAAAGTCTTTAGCGTGCAGGATGCGGCCAAGCTAATCCTTTCAGGACTCGCATGGCGTTCTCACGTATGGTGTTGTTATCCGTTCACAACAGAAAACGCTATATGAAAACGGATTTGTGCAGACAAAGGCCCAGAAAAAAACCGGACCTAAAATTATCACGTTTTGTTATTGGCTTTGTAAGATAAAAGTACTTTTTTTTTACTTGTTCTTTAGAAAATTATTTTTAGCTGGCAAAATTGTTGCTAATTAATAATTTACATTGCGAATAATGCAAGTCCTTAATTTTTTTAGCGCTTTTCCTAACTAGTAGCTTTTCCCCATGTCTTTCAATTAAATAAAGAATTTTGGCAACTAAAATAAAAACAAACTAAAATATGATTACTGTCGTTCCAATTGAAGTGTTCCTCAAATATTGATTCAATACATTACCTCGGGCTGACCAATTCAAATGATCAAGTTCCTCGAGATATTCGTTGTAAACTTCCTGTTGAATAGTTTGAATGCACCAATCACCTTTGTTGTTTGTGCAACCAACCAATCATAAATAGAAAGGAAGTGACCAGAAATGATCAAATACTTGGAATTGGCTCTTTCACAGGAAGGGTATGAATATCTCGAGGAACTTGATGAAATGAATTGGTCAACCTCAGGTAATGTATTGAATCAATATTTGAGGAACACTTCAGTTGGAACGACAGTAAAAATTAATAAAGTGTGTGCATAATAAAGTCCATTAGTTACGTTTTCTAGAATAAAAAGTTCAAAATAATTGTAGTTCATCGGGGCACGTTTATATCCGTATATATAGCTGCATCATTATCCGTCATTCCCACTATAGTGGCGGATTTGTGTCAACATCTGCGACTTGTGCTGGTTCCCCTGACTCCCTTGGCATCATAAGTCTCTTTGATAGTCCAGACAGCGAATCATGCATGGTGACTCTTATCGAGTTTTCTCTTTGCTTGCCATGGTTCTCTGCTTTCACAGGTAAACTTTCGTACTGCTTAAACCTATGGGTTTCTTCGTCCGGCATTTCACTTTCGTAGGATGACATTATCTCCATGCATCGCGAGGACATCTGCAACATTTGCCACTCTTTCCTGGCTCCAGTTAAATTTTTTAAGATGTTTGAATCGTCTTTGCCAGTTTCTAAAAATGAATACAGATAATATTAGCATCATTCAAGTTTTTACCCATCATCGGGAGCTTATTACTGTAATTTATTTCATGATTGACTCGGTTTTCTTTGATGTACCACGGGCTGTATATAGCATAATGCCCTTGAATACCATACAGCCCTAATTAGTCAAGAAATAAGCGAGAAAACTAGAAAAATACTTGTCGAAATCGAAAAAAAAGAAAACTTTGTTAGAAAACCTCTTCAATCATGAAATAAGTCAGTTAATTACCTCGAATGTCGGGCTTTATGCTATATAAAGCCCTCGAACGCTTCGCGTTCTCGGGGCTGTATATAGCATAAAGCCCTCCTTCTCGGTAATTAACTCTTACATATTGCACGGTATATATAGTATACATGCAGCTAACTCAGAAAAGGTTGTCCTTCAAAAATCTCAAACCTTAAACTGTAAGCGTGCAAAGTATGAGGAGCAACTTCTTTTTACGGCTTTTGATTGCATAGGCAAATAATCCTAGTACACTGCTAGTTGTATATTATAGTGCTTATTATATGTCTTGCCATACAGTAGTTGCAATGCAAAATTCGCTAGTAAAAAGCCCAAAGTATATTGTCTGTACCAAAAGCATACAGTTTTTTTAACCCCAAATAATGCATTAGTCTGAATAGAAATCACGACCTCAGGAATATGCAGGAATTTGTACATTTCACAACTGTGAACTGATAAATCCCAGCTTATTAAAAATGTTGCTGAATTGTTAAATTTACCAGATGGCTGAGTCAAAATATTTGGCTTTCTCGGTTAAATTTAATCATAAGGGAATATATGTATCTTGTTAATTTTTGATGTGACACTGAGTGTATATCCACAACAGGCAGGCTGAAAAGTTAGCCTGACCACTGTGGGAATCGAACTCGCGACTTTGGGGATACTAGTCCAATGCTCTGCCAACTGAGCTACGAGGCCAAGTCTGTTCAAGTGTACGGTATTTCGGAACCAAGTCTAGTACCTTTGATACAAGTGTATTCTATGCATGATCATGGTGTTTTGATGTTATATCCCAGAGGTCGCAGGTTTGATTCCCACCGTGGTCAGGCTAACTTTTCAGCCTGCCCGGTGTAGAATATACACTCATGCAGAGTAGCATCAAAAACATTATATTAACCTGAGTACATAACATGCACTCCCCTGCAAAGGTAGAGCACTGTTAAAATTCCGCATATGCTTTTGGGTCAAAGTCTCTCAATTGACTATTACTTTATAAGCCACAATAGCTCCGTGTGTATGTATATGTCTAATATATATACTGAAATTGCAGCCTATCTATGTGAGGGCCTGTTTATATGGAAGCCGGGCTGGTCCGCAAGTCGACACAGCTCGGTAAGCGAGATCTCGCTGTGTAGTTATTTATATATAGTAGCCTAATAAATATTGTGAATTTATATGGACTAGCGGGCTGGCCCCGGCTCGGTTGCGGAGACTCGATCTTGCTCGAAAGAGGTGAGATCTCGCTTACTAGGATGGGAGTTTCTCCACTATATAAACACTCACAAGCGGGCTAGCCCGTTTGCCAGGATGAAAGATACCACCGCAAGATATTTTTAACTTACTAATAACAAAATATTCCCGGGAATCGGGATGAATTGTTTTCATTTAAACACAACAGAAATTCATCCCGCATACTGTGCTGTCTCGATATAAGTGGGGCAGTCCGGCTTCCATGTAAACAGGCCTAACTCTAAGTCTAATCAACTAAGGTATGAATACATTACAGTATTGAAGCGCCTCATAGTAATGCATCAAATACTAGCCATTTTAATTAGAAGCAGGTATTGCATATAATATAACTAATTCCATTGTACTGTATTTAGCTAAATTAAATGCAAATACTGGACCATATATATGTAGGCTATGGCAGGGTTTACACTGGCAGCGTTTACAATGGCAGCGTTTACACACAGCGTTTTCGTAGCGTTCTCGTATTGTTCTTAATCCTCAAGGGAACGCAAGACAATAGTCTAGTTCTCTCGAACAATACGAGAATGCTACGAAAACGGTACAGTGTAAACGCTGTCTATACGTCGTTGAATTTGAAAATGATTTCAAATTTGTCGCCAATATTTCAAACAAACTATTTTTATAACGGTCAAATGGACAAAGTATTTATATGCATATCTGTACGAAGCAATGATGCATTGTCTGGCAATTCTAAACGGAAATATACACTAATAAAACATTTTACTTACCCTGCAAGCCTTGGGCACTCTCTACATATTTTCTGACTCGCCTCCGGGTATTAGATCACAGTAAATAGAAGATTAGATGATATGCCATGAAATGCATCTTGTCATTGATCTCAGTGCTTTTTCAATCCTTGTAATCGTATAAATTGGCCATTTGTTCTCTATAGAGGAGCCTGTTTTTCTCTTCGACATTTTGCAACAGCAAAACATACTAGTCTAGTAGGGAAACGCCGGTAGTCATATCGAAATTTCAGCTAGCAAATATCGAACTGTGATAATGTGACAGCTAAGGCCAGACGTTTAATTTAAATTAAGCAACGAGAAAAGACTTCGAACTATTGTTCACAGTAGGAATCTTTCGTTGTATCAAATTTCTTCTGTACACTAGAGCGGCTAGGTCACCCACGTACAAATCAAATTCCACTTCGTCCAAAAAGCAGCGAGCAAAGTAAAAATTGGGCTTGTTAACGTATACTGAGTACTTCGAAAATTGATTCTGTCAATATTTCTTCTATAATCGTAAACGGCTTATATATTTACACCGTCAGTTGATGGAACAGACAGATAGTGTCAAGGTTACACAGCCTACAGGGTACAGTTACCCGACCGGGACAATATAAAATAGCGCGCGCGGGAAGATCGCATTCAAATTATACATACATAGAACTTCACAGCGACAGTGTAATACAACAACCTTAAGTTATGTAAAGCTTTTGGTAGTATACCTTGCGCAAAGCCGGTTGAAATGGCGCATTTTAACCAGCATCCCACACAGCAAGTGATGCACTTGCTACCAGTGGAATGCGCAGCCTTCTGGAAGCTACAATGATCCCAGTGCTACCAGAAGCTGAACAGAATTGTTTATCTGCAAAACAGTGACGTCTCTCAAGACCAAGAACTACGTCTTAAACGCCGCACACGTAATAAAAATTTGCGAGAAAAATGCCACAAAGAATCTGTAAATGCCAAACATAAAGGCGTCTCACCAATAAAATAAAGAGTCAGATGATAACGAGATCAGGCCGCAACATCTCAGTTACGATCGAGGACAGTGTATTATTTTATTGGAAAAAGTGCAAAGACGAAATATCCTTTCGTGCAACGATCGACTAGCTGTGGGTAAGTATACATATAGAAATTGTATATAGTTCCTCTGTCGTCTGTCTGAAGCTGGATGACATTAATTTTATACTGTTGTTTATAATATAAATAGCCAGAGAATAATATACTCAGCTTTTGTTTACTATATATTGAACGTATTATACTGTAACCGTAGCCCTTGTCCATATCGTGCTATATATAATTACCGCACTTTGTCTTTGGCGATTAAACTTGTACATCAACAAAATCAACTCATGTTAAAGCATAATTAATTAAAGCGAATTTGCGCTGTAACAAGTAAACTTCTTGTGTTATCTCACAATGCTTATAAGCGCCTAAATTCAGGTGTGAAGATGCTAAGAAACGTGTCACATTCTATGTTTATGCTGCGATATTAAACGTTGCTTTAATCCTATTAAAATATCGACAGTAGGTGTAAGGTTTTGTCTTCACTTAAGATGGTGATTAAATGTTACTTCTGCCTTTAATCAACATTAAACCGTACGTTAAAGGTCATTAAAGTATGGCGCGCTTCAATGTTGGTTTTAAGCCGCTTTAATATCCTCACTAAATGCAATTAAATGTATCGGTTTCCAAAAGAGGTGTTTTATTCAGACTAAATGCGATTAAATGTAATTTTTTATTTAACCACCTTTACTCAGCTTATTAAAGGTGTAAACACACATTTAATATCTTTAGTATTTTTGCTAAAGCTGATTAATGACACGCTTTTCGTCCTGTGACATGCCAGGAATAGTATCTGCATTTGCTTGCATTTTGTCAAAAATATTTGCATTTTGTAGAATTGACTATTGCATGTGACAACCTTTGCATGTGCACGGTATTTAAAGAATGGTCCTTAAAATGATTTTTACTGTGTTGGTGTTATGTACTCAGGTGAATATGATGTTTGTGCAATGTTACTCTGAGTGTCGGTTAACACCGGTGAAGTTTGAAAAATAGGCCTGGCCAAGGTGGGAATCAAACCTATGACCTTGGAATGCCCAATGCTCTGCCAACTGAGCTATCATGATTACTAGCTTGCATTGATATCGAAAGAACTAGACTCAGTTCTGAAATATCACATACTTGAACCGACTTGACTGCGTAGCTCAGTTGGCAGAGCATTGGGCTAGCATTCCAAGGGTCGTAGGTTCGATTCCAACCGTGGTCAGGCATATTTTTCAAGCTTACCCGGTGTGGATATACACTCAGAGTAACATCACACACATATTCACCTGAGTACATAACACCAACGCAGAAAAAATCATGATTACTAGATTGCATTGTTATCGAAGGAACTAGACTCATTTCTGAAAATCACATAGTATTACTCGAACCAACCTGACTACGTAGCTCAGTTGCCAGAGCATTGGGCTAGTATTCCAAGGGTCGTAGGTTCGATTCCCACCGTGGCCAGGTATATTTTTCAAGCTTGCCCGGTGTGGATATACACTCAGAGTAACATCACAAGCATCATATTCACCTGAATACATTACACCAACACAGAAAAAATCATGATTATTAGATTGCATTGTTATCGAAGTAACTAGACTCTTCCGAAAATCACATAGTATTACTTGAACCGACCTGACTGAATAGCTCAGTTAGCAGAGCATTGGGCTAGTATTCCAAGGTCATAGGTTCGATTCCCACCGTGGCCAGGCATATTTTTCAAGCTTGCCTGGTGTGGATATACACTCAGAGTAACATCACAAACATCATGGTCTTTAAAATGTTTACGTGGTTTTTACATATGATTTGGTACAAGTTCTCGTGAACATCCAGAACAAATTATTTTGCGTGTTTAATTTGCCACCAACATTAACACACAGCAAGGGATTAAAGACTTTGAAGATCCGTTAACAGCTTTAGCTTTAATTTACACAGTGTATAACCAATTTTTTAGGATTGAATTTTTATTATTTTATAAAGGACGAGGTTTTGAACTTATAACACTGCATTTAATTTTGATAAGCATTAATTTAGCTTTGTATTTCAAGGGGGTTGCTCAAATTAAAACATCTGTCTTTGGGTGTTTGACACTCTATTTGAAAGTTACCTTATTTGAAAGTTACCTTTTGCTTTGTCTCCCTGAGCAATGTATAAATTTAAATACATGCAGTAAATGACATTTTTCTGCTCATTGCTTGTAATGCCTCAATAACCTCGTGGATGAATCTGTAAGGCTTCCAAAGTCGGATTTCTTGCTGAGCAAAGTTGTGGCATGCATAAGCAGTCTACCTAACCCCCCCCCCCGCCCAAAAAAAATATTACCTACTGTATGTCACCTGGGACAAAAAGGGAAATCGTGTGTAAAATGATTATGAAGAAGAATTTAAAGAACTTTCAGAGTCTGAACATCACACATACGGTGGAAGGAAAAGTTTCAGTCCATTTTAGGCAATGTCATCCAATCATCAAATCAACATTTGATACAAAATTGTACTGTGTGTGAACTCAATAGTCAACATTTGTACTATAAGTTTTCTAAGAACTTGTAGTAGTGTCAAGCTTATTTGTTATTATTTTGTATCTTTCTTTAGAGAAAACTGTACGAGTGTTCAATGTTATGAGGGCAGGCTACTGTACATGTCCTCAAAAGAAAGCAAGGTCGACGAAACAACAAAAAGGATTATGCGTTACAACGTTCGTAGGCTACCCTGGGAGAGTCCATCTCTATACGAAGGGCAAAGAAAAAGTTAGACAGGCTCCGCACCTTGTCTTTGTCAGAACTGATACGGAGCTGAATTCTTCCTCGCGAGGATCGACAGCCCTCCATTCGACCTAAGCCAAACGACTTCCCGGAGTGGGCAGCTAAGAACGAGGATGATAATGTTGTTGATGAGAGTGCCCAGTCATTATCCCTAGTGGCTCTTTGCTGAATGACTCTGTTAATGACATGTTAAATGATCATGACTGATTGCTTTAGTTTTTCAGTATAGTAAAGACCCACAATATATCACCCAAAATTTTCCATGTTCTAATGTATTAATAGTGCTTTATATATTTGTTGTGAACCTGCATGGCTTCTTAAACAGGTTCATACAAATGTTAGACTGAAAGGTTTTTATTCGTGGGTTTTCATTCTGCATGTGATAATTTGATAATCAAATTTATGAGTTTGCGTAATTTACACTGTTTATACGATATGCATTTATTCTGCATGGCAGATTTTTATGTTATTGATATGGTAAATATAAAATTGAAGAAAAAATTATGCGTGCTGAAATCTTTTTTTTGTCTTTGGAGACATTACTTCCTGCTTTGCTATTAAACTCGCCACTGGAGCAGCTTGTTTGCTATTACGTTCAATTCTGGGAAACGCCAGAGAGATCTATGAATGGCATTACTTTTGTTTTACTGATCATCTTACCTGCACGTACAATTTATTAACGAAAATATCTAAAACATGGCTTAACTGTAACTATTATTATTTGACATTCAATTTGCATTTGCGATTTTGAATAGTTTGTTTAACCATTAATGCTTAACTATAGGTATTTAAATGGAAAATGAAAACGTCAAATATACAATACATGTTTCTTTTCGTACGACATTAAATGAGTTTTAAGGCTAAGTAAACATACAAAACACCTTTGCTTAAAGTTGAATAAAGACATGTACCTTTTCACAGTTTCAACACCACATTAAATGTGATTAAAGGTTAAATAAAGATACAAAACACCTTTTCATAAAGTTGAGTAAAGGCATGTACAGGTACCTTTTCACAATTTCAACACATATTAAATGTGATTAAAGGTAAAATAAAGATTCAAAACACCTTTGCTTAAACTCTTTCTCACCACAGCCCATATCGCGTCGATCCTGAGCGATCAACGGCTATAAATTTTCATACCTTCGGTTCAGTGCATGCTATGAAGACAGAAATACCACCAATCGATTCAGAAATAAAAGATCTACTAGTTCCAAACGATAGTTATCGTCATTATTAACATTGTAACGATTTATGGGCCTTTGAAAGTCAAACACGATAATATTGTATCAAATTACGCAATTGTCTGAACAAAATATAGACTATAGCCATACCTTTCGCTGAAAATAACTTCGGCCCCTTCGCACATATCGTCTTTGTAATGGTCTTGTTCGAATCCCAATCAAAAACACTATTTAGAGTGTTATTTGCAAGCCTGTATCTTCAAATCTGTATCTTTTATCAATATATTTCCATTTCTTGTCCGACTGTGAGCTCGAAGTGAGTTAATCGGAAATACGTCTGAAAACCGTCAAAACAATCGTATGACCCTGGAAAGGCCAGAAATGGATTCGCAAGGTCAAATTGCACCTACACGCGTGAGTTTGACGTCATACCGGCCAACAGGAGCTTCTTATTGGCCAATTATTGCGCAATGTTCGCAAGTGCGAGTAAAACCCGATATCTTGAAAAATTCAAAATAAATATTTCTAGTTGGCGTATACATACGAAACTTTCTACACAAAAGCGCTTGGATACAAAGAGTATTTTACACATATAGCCGTTCAGAAAATGACGAAAAGTTCAAGAGATGTTCAAGATCTTGTAGATTTGAAATCTAGAATCTTTGGCCAAGCGGTGAGTAAATATATGATTGTTTCGGTTTGTGTAATGCTCTGACGGCACTTGACCCCCCGTTCGAAAGGTTATTTTATGAGGATTTCAATGTTGGCTTTTATTTACAAGGGGGGTAAATACTTGCCGAGATATTTATATTAGAAAAATTGTGTCGTAATCTGATGCGATTAAAGTTGAGTAAAGACATGCACCTTTTTACAATTTCAACACCTCATTAAATGTGATATATGTAGCTTCAAGGTACCTTTACAACTCATTTCTCTTCGCAGTTAAAGGCAAGTTAGAAACCTTTAATTCCCTTTAAACAAACTTTTCTCATTCTTTAATAGGTCGTCTTTAATCATCTATAATTATACTATAATTTGGTCATTTAAAGCCTCCAGAAAAATCTTTAACCTGCATGCTGAAAGGAGAGTTTAGGTACATTTACTAAATTTAATCAAACTGATTAAATCTGATTAAAGCCACCAATAAACATCGCTTTACGCCACCTTTAACCATGATGATAGCTACTGATTTCGTCCTGTGACTGCCATTTCACTCAAGTGCCTCGAACAAGAAGTTGCCAAGCGGGAAAACATTGCCAGTAACCATGGCAATGTCGATATCATTTTGATCCCCGAGAGACCCTTTTTCTCCCTATTACTGTCAAATAACCCTCAAGGAAAACGTGCACAAGAATTAGCTTGTGCAATTTGAGCAATTTTTCATTTATCAAATTGGCTACCAAGCTCCTAAAATTGTCACATTATTGTCTAATATTGCATGCAAAAATACCAGGCATTTGAAACCAGGAGTGTTCAATGACATCGAATACAAGCGACACTCTATTATTTACTAAATTTATATATAATTAAGGTGGCTCAATACCAATACTGGACAGTTTGTGTTTCGCGTGCCAAAGATTTTGCGCCGTAAATTTTCGCCAAAATTTCACGCCAAAAAAGTCCTTCCAGCTAGACTAACGTGCACCAAATGCAAGTGGCAAAGCCACAAGCATTTTAGGTCGGTCCGCGGGTTGAACCTAGAGTCTCTCAAATGCCATTTCCTGGACATTGGAGGGAAGATTTTGCAGAATTCTGATGATCAGAAAACACTTGTTAAATTAGTAAAATTGAGTATTACACATGGGAATTCATGTTATATTGTGTTACACATGAATATACTCTGCTCAAAGATAAATAATAAAATTTGCTGTATTTTAGTTTTAATTGTCATTCTGAAAACTGTCCCATTCCTGCATTCCACATCAAGTCATGACTTTCCTTCCATGACCCATCATATGCCTGTTGAACGGGGATTGTGTATGCAAATAATGACTTTTATGTTGTTGTGTCGATAAGTAATTATGGATTTATCGACAATTAGCTAAATTAAAAATCATGTCAGTTGAAGCATGACAACCTGTCAGTACTACCAATATGCTTTTTGTATCATCTCTATCATGTGTTGAATGGGAGGGGGGAATTGTATATGTAAATGCACTATTTATGTTAATTATTGTCAATAGGTAATTATGGATTTATCAACAAGATGAGACAATTAGAGTTGTTAAAAATCATATCGGTTGATGCTTGACAACCTGCCGGAACTACAAACATGCTTTTTATGTCATCTTGTTGATTATTTCCCAATGTAGAAAGGAATAGAAAAAAACAGGAAGTGAAATGACAACCTCGTACCCAGGGACTTTCCTCTTGGGGAGCAAAGACCCTGGTAAATGCAGCAGAAAAAACCTGTGCTGGTGGGCAGATTTTTTTTTACCAAATCACATTTAGGCAGGTGCATGGAAACATTGCTGAAACATGCAGAACACAGTTGTATGTATGGTAGAATATTCTCAATGCCATTACAATTAATATTACAATTGCCAAGGCCCAAACTCAATATACATGTGTGTGTCAGTTGTCAATAGGAACTCATGTTTTCTAAATGGCTGATGGTCCACTGGAAATAGTGATTTTTTAAAAATAAAAACGGCACGAAAAATGGATGCAGGAGCTGATGATAAACCGGGATATTTTTTACATGGCCTTATGTCAAATTAAATTGACATATTGATACCCTTCTGTTTTGCAGACGAAAAGCTATAATTTTCCTTCTACTACAACCACTAACAAAGTATGTGGTGGAGTAGTAAAGGCAAAGAAATTGTTTCCCAAAAACCCTGCACAACATTATGCTGACATGCTAATGTTAGAGAAACATGAAGATATGAATCCAGCATTTTTAATCCTCTTACTGGAAAGAAGAAAGATATAGAATGTATTAGAGTTGATGGCAACAGAGATGAGGGCCCTGTCCACGAGGAAGTCCAGTATTGTTGGACCAAAAGACACCTAGTTAAGGGGGCTAAGGCTATGGTGGTGTCCAAGAGAAGCAGTGGATCCAGTTATAAAAACCGAGTGGAACTTCAAAACGGGTGTCTACCATGGGTCATGCTAATCGCTTCATCCCTTCGACATTAAATGGATCATGCGTAGTTTCAGGCCAGGTTAATGACAACATTCTATATTAAAACCTAGATTCAGTTATTGATGTTTACCTTTTTCGAGTAGATCTTTGTGTGCCAGAACTGTTAATCCACCTTATGAATGGGACTGATAGTGACAATGAACAAAAAGAGAGAGAAATTGTTTAAAAATTTAATACCTACACCTGATCCAGAGCACCCATTGGGCAACCTCAATTGTAGACTGTGACAGGTTTTGTGCAAGCCACTACCTAAAACCAGACAAGCTTGTGAGCTCAGTCAACATTTTATCAAAAGCAATACCCCCTTCTCAAAAATGCTTTCAAATGTCTTCAGGAAGAGTGAGGGTTTCTCCAAGAAAGAATAACTGCTGCCACTGCGATTAAGTATTCTGCTGGGTTAGGCTTTCCACAACGAAAATTTTCCTGTCAGCAAACCTTGTAATGTCAATGTCTTTGATTTACTTATTACATAGAACTTTCCTCTCTTGATAAAATTTCTCTCTTACATCTCGAGGACTAAACTTGACTATAATGGCAGGATCACAACTATCAGAGGTTTTCAATCTATCACAGTGGTCAGATCTGCTCAATTTCCTCCCACTTGGGATTTAGTGGTGTTGTATTTCAAGCAGAAAGATTTAGCTATAGCAGGAGAAATAAATTTCATGCAAGTTCACACATTATTTTGAATATATTATGCATGTGTTTTTGGACTTTCCCATTATTATATTGCTTCACCCCTGGGTGGTATTATGCACTTTTTAGATGCCCAAAGTTACCCCACTTTTTGGCCAAAGTTGGATTTACACAGGCTCTGTGTATGCCCCAAATCTTTGGCCTTGTTATTTTTGAATGCACAGTACCATAAAACTGATTTTAAATTTAGCACATTTTCCTATATTGTGCACGTTTTTGTGTAAAATCACAAAATGTGCCTCAAGGTACCCTCCGCAAGGATACATTTGCTAGTTGCAATGCAGTGATTTTGTTAAAATAAAGTTTTTATCTTATGGCTTCAACCTATGGTGTTGAAACCAATCAGAAATTGTGCATACTGGCCGTGTAAATATTGGTTTTGATTTGCACTTTTAACTGATTTGCCATCGTGAATTGTCTTCTTGTTGAGATTTCATATCTCAATTGTGTTCGAAATGTTTGGTATCTTAAAGAAGGGGTATTGTGTGGAGGAGGTTTACAATGCAGCAAATAAATTGTGCATCTAACTCATTTATTTAAAGGCTTTTATACATATACCTTTTCTTCAGACATTGACAGCATCTCAAATGTCTACATACTTGTAATAAACCTATAAAGGATTATTACGGTCGGTCTGTCTTAGGGGTTATATAGTTGAATAATTCGGCAAGATCATGAAGTTCTCTTATAAGTTGACTAATATTGCATTAAAAGTGGTAGAAATTGGTGTATTTCAGTGTATTTGTTTGCTAATGTTGCTATATCTCACACTATTTGCCTATTAAGAAATATCATGACATGCAATTTTAATTCCACAGCAAATGCTGTTATAATAATAATAATAATTACATTTATAGTGCGCATATGTTCATATGCGCATATGTTCATATATGTTCATATGCGCATATGTTCATATGCGCATGACAATTTGATACATAGAATATAAAATTAGTTAGAACTATTTAGTTAAAATTATGTCTTTAAAATTAACCTAAATTACAAACTTTATTTACATGTAGGCTTTCTTAAATAAGTATGTCTTTACAGGTAAACTACGTGAAGCATTCCTCTTTTGAGTTTCTAAATTGATTGCAATTTTCCTCATTACTTTTGCAATTTAAAAAACTCCCTTGCAAATCCCTTGAGGGAATTTGCAATGTTGCAAAGGCAAAAAAAATTTTCCTCAGTTCCTGTTAGAAGTTCTTAACTTCCTGTTACAAGTTCCTAACTTCCTGTTCTGTTCTGGGCGTTGCAATTGGCTAACAAAAATAATCCACCAATAACAACGCTCAGAACAGAACAGGAAGTTAGGAAATTAAAACAGGAAGTTAGGAAAATTTAAAATGAAGTTTGGAATATTGCAACAGCCGATAGGAACATTGCAAATTCCCTCAAGGAATTTGGAAAGAGATACGAATGTCAAATGTGATAAATGAGTTACGAAGTCAAAAGAGGAACGCTTCACGTAGTTTACCTGTAAAAGTCTTTTAAAACTGTCAACAGAGCTAGCCTGTCAGATATATGAAGGTAAGGAGTTCCAAAGCATGGGTGCCGCAGAGGCAAATGATCGATCACCTAACGTGGCCAAAGTCTTCACAGAAAGTGGCTCAAGAAGAACTTCTCTGTTCGATCTAATATTATAGTTAGATGGAGACTTAATATTTATTAGTTTATTAATCAGGTGCCAGCCCATGCAATGCCTTAAAAACTATTAATAGCAGTTTAAAGTCTATTCTAGACTTTACCGGCAACCAGTGTAGATTCATCAAAGTTGGGGTGATGTGATCAAACCGTGAAGTATTGCTGATCAGTCTAGCTGCGGCATTTTGGACACGCTGGAGCTTGTTAAGATGAATTGTTGGGAGACCATAAAGAAGGCTATTGCAATATTCCAATCGATTTATCACCAACGAATTGACCAATATTTTCGCAGTTTCATAGGTGAGGAATTTCCTTATCCGTCTAATGTTAAAAATGTTAAAAAATGCAGCACTTGAACACTTGCTTATGTTAGTTACCATTTTCATCTGCGAGTCAAACCAGAATCCCAAATTCCTTGCCTTGTCGATCGAGTTGATAGAATTGTCGCCAATTCTCAAAGAATTAAAGTTGACTTTCGCTAGTTGTTGCCGAGTTCCAATGATTAGAAATTCTGTTTTACCATCATTAACCTTTAATTTATCAGCGAGCATCCAATCCTTAAAATCATCAATGCAGTGTTCTAAGGCAGCAACTGCAGCAAGTTGATCACAGGTCGAATCTGGTTTGAATGATACATAGAGCTGTGAATCGTCAGCGAATGCATGAGCATCAGGTAGGTGTTTTTCCACAATGCTAAACAGTTTACCTACATATAGTACAAATAGTAGGGGATGCAAACATGATCCCTGAGGGACTCCACACGATACATCAAAAAGTCTAGATCGGCCACCGTTGACTGAAATAAATTGAGAACGTTTACTGAGATAAGAAGTAAACCACTCTAGAACCCGCCCCTTTATTCCAAATTCATGATTCAGTCTACGAAGCAGGATGTTGTGATCAACGGTGTCGAATGCGGAGCTAAGATCTAGCATTACCGATAGAGTAACATGTTGACGGTTTATATTCATCAAGATATCATTTGTTACTTGTAGCAAAGCCGTTTCAGTGCTATGGCATTTACGATATGCCGACTGACCTTTAGGATACGGTCTTTGTGTATTCAGAAAATCGTTTGTTTGATTGAAGACTTACAGTTCATTAAGCTTCGATACGTACAACAGATTGCTAACAGGTCTAAGGTTTTCAAAAGCAGTGCAAGTGTCCAAATTCGATTTCTTAAGTAACAGACAAACATCCGCTACCTTCCATTCAGGAGGAAAAACACCAGAATCTAATGACATGTTTATCATCCTTGTAAGAACAGGAAGAAGAATATCTTGACAATCGAAGTCGGCATTGGATCCAATGAACTAGTTTTCCCATTTGATTTAGTTATCAATTTTTTTACATCTTCTTCACTTAATTGCTCAAATGAATCGAAGCAGGCATTCAATGCAATAGATTCATCAAAGACACGATTGTGCAAGTCTGAAGCTGACAAATCAAGTTCACTTCGAATGTTTTCAATTTTCTGCATGAAAAATTCTCCAATATCAATAGCTAACATAATCTGGTCTTCATATGCGGGAAAATTAAGATAATTTCTCTGATGAAAGAGAGACTTAGCGGTGTTAAATAGTTTTCGTTGATCTGAACTATGTTCCAGGACAAAATCTGTATAAAATTTTTTCCAAGAACGGTTCATTACAAATATCATATAGTTTTTCGTAGATTTGTAGATTTGAAAATCATGAGGCTGTTTAGTTCTTCTCCATTTTCGTTCAGCTCTTCTTTGCTCTCTTTTTGCAGATTTTACTTTTTTACTTCATTGTTAAACCAAGGTAAATAGGGCCGAGTAACAATCGTTTTAGTTCTTAATGGAGCATGCCTATTTATGGCTGATTCAAGTGTTTCATTATAACATATAGCAAGCTCATTTACATCAAACATATCAATGTTTTTACAGAGATCAGAGTTAGAAAGGTCAGCTCGCAGAGCGTCCAGATTCATCGCCGAAAGATTCCGATACGAAACTTTTGATTTAGTAAAAAGTACCTTACCCATATCAAGTTCGCAGAAGACAGGCATATGATCTGAGAACAAACAGACAGGTCTAGGCACAGAAGAAACTAGATTGTCAGTTTTCCAAGTTATTATTAAATCAAGGGTGTGGCCGCTGGCATGTGTGGGGACTTCAACATGTTGAGTCAGGCTGAAACTCTGCAAAAGTTCCAAGAACTTGATAGCATCATAGTTTTCATTAGAATCGATATGAATATTAAAGTCCCCGACAATAAGAAGAGGATCTGCACTCGGAACTATTGATTCTAGGTATTCTGCGAATTCCACAAAGAATACAGCACTGGTAACCGGGTGGGCTACATAATATGGTGGTCTGTACACAGTAATTGGGTTTATTCGCTGTGAACCTGAAGTAACTTTCCATTCCGAGTATTCAAATGATTGACGTTCGCCACCAGCGACCTTAGCAACCTGAAGATTGTTTTTAAAAAGTAACCCGGTACCTCCTCCCTGACGACCAGAACGGGGATGATCAAAAAACTTATAGCCACCAGGGGTACACTGAGTTTTTGGTGCAGATTCTCTATCGCTGAACCAAGTTTCAGTTGCCGTAAGAAGGTCTGGTTGATGTTCACAAATAAAATCGTTAAAAATCGCGGCTTTATTATTCAAGGATTGTGCATTTAAAACACTCAAAGTAATGCCTTTGTCACAATCTTTGGTGCACTGAGTAGAAGCAATTAAAGGGGTTATTTGAACAATGTTTGAATTATTAATATGGGAAATAGTGTTTGCAGTTTTTATGGGTGGTGATTTACGTAAGGTGATTCTAATCTGAATTGGCATCTTTATCGGACAGGACAAGGGAGTTGTGATTTGGGGGTTGTGTGGGACATGGGAGGTGGGTGATTTATCTACATTCCCCAACGTGGTAGGTGGGTGGATTGGGACTTGTAATAATGGTTGGGGAGGGTATGTTGTACGTAGCATCCTCAAGGAAAGTGGTTTGGGGTTGGACAGGGCACTCTGGAACCCACCAAAAAAAGCAGGTGGAACAGTTCGGTGAGAGTTAGGTCCTGAATAGGTGTAGCAGGGTAGAATATTGTGAGAAAAGTCACAGAATGAGCCTTTTTTACACCTTCCTTTCTTTTGTAAGAAGGGGCACGATACCAGGTGTTTTGGTGATAGGGGATTATTATATATAGGTTTGCCGTTGTGGAAAAAATCACATAAATTGCCTTTGGCGCACCAGCCACGTTTACAAAGGAAAGGGCACGGGATGGTATGCTTTGGAGGTTGTTGTATAGAACTTAAGTCAGGGTGAATTGTGTTTTTATGGTGTTTAATCTGTGGATTGACGGCTGTGATCTCGTCTTGTTTATTGCATGTAGCATTGTTCTCTTTATGTGTTGGTAAACTTTCTTGATGAATCTGATGGGTTTTGGGGTTAATTGGACTTGCATTGTTTATAGTTGTATTTTTGGAATAATTATTAGGAACGCTAATGATGTTAGTAAGGTCATTGTTTGCAGGAGTTCCGATGATGGTCGAATTATTTAAATGTTGATCATTAGCATTATCGCTAATAGTTTCGCAAACTGAATTTACTTTGTTAGTTGAGCTACAGGCATTGTTCTTTAAATCATTAATAGATGCACTGGGATTTGTCATTTCAAGCGATAACAATTTTGACTTAATAAGTGTATTGTCTTCGTACAATTTATTTATTACTTCATCCTGTTTACGAATTATAGCCTCTAAATATTTATGTTTACTGCGGAGGGAATTTATTTCTATGGTCATTTCATCGGGAAAGATTATAGAACCCAAATGCGTCTCGAGAATTACCATGTCTAACTTTACACCCTCTAAATCTGTTACAACAGATCCACAAGAGCAACTGCAAGGGCTTGAACGTACCTCAGGCGTCATTAGTTGTTTCTTTACTTCCCAAACCCAATGTTGACTCGTTATTTCTTAAACCCAGTGTTGCCCGACATTCCAGCTTCAATTTTAAAGGGTAATCGCAGTTGTCAGTAAGGGTTATAAGTTTCTTGGAGCGAGGACCATACCATTTAATGATTAGATCTGAATCATCATCCTTAAAAAGTTTGACGTTGCTGCCGGGTGAAGTCCATATCCCTTTAGTGTTCAGCGTTTTCTCAACAAAGGTCTTTAACTTGCTCAAAGTGCCAGTCCATCGGTAAATTTTGCCATTGTACGTTAATTCGTTCACTATATTCATGTCTTTGTAGTAAAGGATATATATCTCACCAAGTTTACACACTAATAGAAATAACAAATGCGAAATAACAAATGCAAATAACAAATGCGAAATTAAATATATGGCAGTATTACAGTTTAGGTATCTTTTAAATTGCTAATAGATCACACAGAAACTTTTTACAATCGTTATATTCAAAAGACTAGCATGCAAATTCACATATTTGCTATTTACATGGGAAGCAACGAAATACGACACAGTATCTTCAAGTACACTGTGAAATTCCACTGACAAAATGAGCCTGCACAAAACTAGGTTCTGAACTACGATATGAATTTTGATTCAAAATAGTACACCACATCGAGTAATGTGTTGAAGTAAACAAGGACGTGCTGTAGATGAAATCCTTCTAAAGAAGATTGTAAGCCTTCTAAAGAAGATTGTAAGCCTCGGGATATCAGGGGAAAGTATAGTTTCGATAAGTAAACAGTTGGACATACCAAGACCGACCACATGCAAGAGTTGCTATAATGATTAATGACTATGTTGGTGTTAGAAGAATGACTGTGTTGGTTACTGTTTTCTAGTTATAAACATATGGTAATGTTTCATCAGACAGTCCTCAACAGTGTTTAGGTTATTTAAAGCATAATTAGAAATAGAGCTACACTACTGTAGTTTCTCTTGATTAAAAAATGAACTTTAATAATGTTACCAACTGGTGTATTAACGACATTATTGACGATGAAAGTTGTTGTGGAAGTGACACTTCAGAAGTATTAACATCGACTTTTTCCTCATCAAAAATGTGTAAATAACACTTTAAATTGTTATTCAGGACAATCCAATCCACTAATCCAGGATGTTGAAGGTTCACTTGACGAGATTGTGGAACATCAGAAATCATGAGCAATGTTGGTAGCCATAGTAGTGAGTTAAACGCGGGCGTAGAGTCCAAAGATTATGCATCTCGAAGCCGTATTCCTATAGAGAAAGGTCTATATTAACTCAAAGCAAGTTTGAAGAAATCATATTGATATTATTAAGACTGCCTTATTAGACAATCCGGGTTTATCAACATTGCAAGAAATGAGGCAAACTTTAGATGCTAACATGAACGATTTATTAGAGATCTATGGTAAATTACTGAAATTGTACGATGTTCAGGAGGGCGAGGAG
This sequence comes from Paramuricea clavata, assembly GCA_902702795.2. Lineage (NCBI taxonomy): Eukaryota > Metazoa > Cnidaria > Anthozoa > Malacalcyonacea > Plexauridae > Paramuricea > Paramuricea clavata. Next base: position 37,737 of record CACRXK020001197.1, on the reverse strand, counting down.
TTGACAAGTCTGCATAAACTGTGGGATGAGCAGTACAGTAATTATTATGGTATTCTTAACAAGAGAATTAACAAAATTTTTTATGAATACAAATAAGCAGAACATGGTGAATATTGATATAACTTCTCGTAGCTCACATGCTTCACAATCCTCTCGAAAGGCAATAATACAATCAAAACATGCTCGTTTGAAAACCAATTTAAGTTTTCTAGAAATGGAGAAAGAAAAAGAAGTGGAATTCAAAAGAATACAGATGATGAAAGAATTAGCAGATAACCAAGATGAAATAGAAGCTATCAATAAGTTTGAAGAGGAACAAAATATTGAACTGGGAAGTCCTACTTCACACATGTTACCTATGCAGGTGCAAAGTCCACTGGAACGTGTCCGGGAATATATAAACGAACAATATCATTCATGCCAATGGATAATAGTAATACTTCTAGAATTTCCGAATTAAGCCCAGATACGCAGACTGCACCATTAAACCCACATGTTTGTCCCATTAACGATCCCACTAATCCTGAATCCCTTTTCTCCTGACCAAACGACTACAGAAAATCCACAGGGAATTAACCGAAAGATCTGTGTCCCAGCACCCTACATCAGGTGTACCACATTCACAACACATACATGGATTCCATCAATCTAACCCGTTGTACACAGTTACGACTGACACTAGAAACCCATTCACATCAAGTACATATCCACACGTTACGGTTCCAACACCTTCAGCTCAATCAAACAATGCTATGACTTATCCGCAACCCAATACTTGCTCAACATCGCATGGACAACCTCGAACCGCATCGGATGAACTGTTAACTACAGATGCATACCTTTGCACATCAGATGACTAAATATGTAGATAAAGAGTTTGGTGAGGCTTTTTCATGTGATAATATATATTTAGGTGAGATTAAGCCAACCAGCAATGCAAATCGGGGTTTTGTTACCATTAAAAAGTACATGGAGGGGGAATTTACCAAGTATGTTAACAACAATGGCCATGTCACTGCAGACAAGAAAGATGTCAAAACACAGAAAGTAGTGGGGTTTTTTTGGAAACACACATGTAACACTTGTTGTAAAAGGACCTAAAAGAAGATGAGCCAAAATATCATGTTTAAGGTTAAAAAGGAACAGTATATTTAAAAACTGTTAAAACAGAGCCACAAAAACTGACATTTAAGTTTGTTATTTACAGTAAGAACAATTGATCTATGTTATGTTATATAAGCATGAAAATTATATTCTTATTCATGCCAACAAAAATTAATTTGGACATTTTCAAGTTGTGTGTCTTATTACAAATATCCCAGTAGTATTTTAAGGGTGAGGCTCAAAGATATCTGCAAAGTACAGGGAACATGCAAGCTTTTCAGGTGGGTATGGGGGTTGCCCAGACATACTCTCCAGTTTTAATGATCTGTTTTTGGGTCATTCCAGAAAACATATGATTCCACACTCCCCCAACAAGGAAATCAGAAGTTAACCCTTCTACTGCCATGACATTTCAGACATTTCTATCATGGGAGAGGAAGAGCATACATAATTTCTGAGGCAAGTTTTACCCACATGGAATCGCCATCAGTTAATACATTTTTCCCATTATTAAAGCTAAACATAGTTGTGTATATGCTACTACTGTAGCAAGTACTATGATTTTAATACAGATTTCTATTGTCTTCAAAATTCTCTTCTCAATGTCCTGTATGATATAGCCACATCTTTTAGCAATATGTTCTCTGGGTTGGGTAAAAGTCCACTGTGAGGTAATCATTTTCTACATTCAGAACACCTGAAACTCTACCAACATTTTCCAGCTCATCTAATGATAGCTCCCAGCCTTCGTCTTCCAAATCATATGCTTCAGGATTAGAATGTATGAAATCTGGAATTCCAATTGGCATTAGTGTATCCTTTTGCAATCTGCATTTTGAACTGTTCCACACCATGGTTCCTCCTCAGAAAAACATGTATACTTGCTAGCACACCAGTTTCAGTTCCTCGGTCAAGGCGGATTATAGAATATATTCTCTTTGTTTCATATAGATGGTCACAATACCACCTCCCAACAAGCTCTGGATTGCAGTTGGATGTCCATACTTTAAGGAACATCACTTTTCTTGATGCTGTGTCATAGCATCCATATATAGCTAGTGGGAAAGTCCAGTTCTGGAATCCCATCAACTTATTTATGACCATCCAGACTCCAATTAACTCCATGAGTTTTGAACTGCCCCCTCTTTCTCTTGCCCTTGTTACGTGATTCTCTTTCTTCCAAGGCATCAGGGTTGAGGTTGTACATGACAGTGTTGACCAAGTCCCTATGCACAATTTTTTGTCATGGCCCTGACACCTAACAGCCCTCCAGGACCTTTCAATTCTTCACTGACCACATTTCGTACATCTACTACGGGAGTATCATATTTGATATAAGTTTATGTGAAAATGCCGTAGTCTATGGTCCAAAGTCTTAATACAGCCCCAGGTATATTGGGGAAATGCCCTATTGTAGATGCCCTAATTTTTGGCCCAAGTGATCCCAGAGTACAGGCAAAATTACTTGAACATGATGCCAGTCTAACCTTAAATAAAGCTATTGACATTGCTAGAACTGCAAAAGCTATTGTATCACAATTAGCAGATATAAGAAGTACAGAGCCTTTTTCTACACAGATAAATGCCTCAAGTAGCCCTGTTAGTATTAGCAAGCACCAGACCCATCCTTCAACCCTCAAGTACTAATATAACACCATTTGGTGGGCATATTATCGAACAGTATGGTACATGTTTGTTGACACTTTCACACAAAGGCATTAGGAAAAAATACCCTTTCTATGTCGTAAATACAACTGGTCCCACTATATTAGGCCTACTTACTTGTAGTGATATGAAATTAGTTACATTAAATGATTCAATTACAAGTCAGCATGTTTTGAAATCAGCCCCTTTCAACCCCTCGCAAGGTGACATGAAGGAGACGCTTCTTCGTGATTATGCTGATTGTCAAAGTGGCATTGGGTGTTTTGAGGGAGAGTTTCATATTACGCTAGACCCCAGCAGTGCCAACAGTAATCCATCCACCCCGCAGGGTTCCAGAGCCCTCCAAGAACTGTTAAAGAAAGAGCTTGATGCTCTAGAAGCACAGGGTGTTATAACCAAAGTTTCAGAGCCCACTGATGGGTTAACTCACTTGTGTGTGTAACAAAGCCCAATGGATCCCTCAGGTTGTGTCTAGATCCCAAAGATCTAAATAAAGCCATCAAGCGCCCCCCATCACCACACCCCAACTATTGATGAGATACTCCCAAAGCTAAATACTGACCAATATTTTTCAATTGTTGATGCGAGAAGTGGTTACCGGAACATTAAGTTAGATTATCAGTTAATTCTCCCCATGGCAGATACCGTTTTCTCAGGCTCCCTCACATCTGCGTAACAAAGCCCAATGGATCCCTCAGGTTGTGTCTAGATCCCAAAGATTTAAATAAAGCCATCAAGCACCCCCATCACCGCACCCCAACTATTGATGAGATACTCCTAAAGCTAAATAGTGCCCAATATTTTTCAATTGTTGATGCGAGAAGTGGTTACTGGAACATTAAGTTAGATTATCAGTTAATTCTGCCCATGGCAGATACAGTTTTCTCAGGCTCCCTTTTGGTGTCTAGTATGTGCTCGAGATATTTTCAAGAAGAAGGTTGACGAAACACGAATCCGACGGCAATCGTGGAGCATGCACAAGAAAAGTCCGTAAATATTGCCTTGATAATAGCCTTAGGTTACAAGAAGCTTTCTGAATGACCTGAATAAACACATGCTGACGTTTGTAGGGCTAAAACAAAATTCAGTAGCCGAGATTATCTCTTGTTGTCAACAAGACAACAACAACAAACATGTTTGTGTGAACCCACGATCAAGGTCACCACTGTCTACGAAAGGTCAAATTACGTCAAGATAAAACAGATAAAAAGTTTATAGTCTTCAGTTTTTGTTCACATGTAAGTGTGCCAAAGTTCTATTCTTTCTTCAAGTTTTTCAAATCACCAATTGGTGCTTCTATGAATATAATCTAAATGGCTACTTGCAGGTACTCTAGATTTGGCATCTGGCAGTGCGGTTCAAGTAGGGATTATCCCAATGACTTTTCCTGTTTGACAACTGAAAACTGTCAGTGAAAGATTAAAGGCACCTTAACAGCGGTTGTCAGTAAATACCGCCTTAGGTGTGTAAAATATGAAAAATGAGAATATCTCAAACTGTGTCAAAATAGTCTTTGGGAAGTATTAAAGAAAAACAGGTGTAAGGTTAAATGGGTTTATATTTTCTCAGAAGGAGATTTTACTGTGATGTGACCACAGTTGTTTGAAAGCTCACCTAAAAATCTGAAAATAATAAAATCAAATAACTGAAATGGGACACTGATTCATATGATTCCAGGGGTTGATATTTAATTTCCATTTAATACTGAATATTTACAGATTTTTCAATGTTTGTCTTTTTGGAGTGATTTTTTTGTTCGCAAAAATGCCCTAGTTTGATGGCTAAAATCAGCACTGATATGCTTCTAATGGTAACCATATTATAATCCAGCATTAGGGCCTGTTCATACGAGCCGACTGACTCGCAAGTGGCGAGATCTCAACCTCGTTCCCAGGCTCTTTTCTCTTGGGAAGCAAAGACCCTGGTCGTGGCTGATGACGTCACAGCATAGAGATTCATTGCCTTAGGGGGTGTGAGATAGGTGTCATATTACATGCTTCTACTTTGCATGCTTTCTCTCCGGATTCTGCCATGTTAGATTACATAGCATTTTTATCTTACTTGGAATTTGCGGTTTTAAATAGTGTATACCAAAACACTATTCTAAAACCAAAACAAGTTATTTGTCTTGAAAACGTCTATCTGGAAAAGGATGTGATGTGTGTTTTGCCAATGGGCTATGGGAAGTCATTGATTTTCCATCTGCTGCCAATGTTGTTGTTTGCCAAGTTCAAGTTGTGTGGCGATTTACTTCTTTCATGGAGATCAAGAGGTATTTCTACAGCAGTAGTTGACTCCATTGTCATTGTTGTATCACCATTGAACTCTTTAATGAGTGACCAAGTATCTCGCCTGAGCATGAGTGGTATCAGATCGTTGAATTTCGACAACAGATATGATGTCGTGTGGTCGTCAACTGTGTTCACTGTCTCAGTTGGTTGCTGTATTGATTTTCTATCTACTAATATCAAATCTAAACAAGTCTGGAGAATCACTTTGGCACTCTCGATATGTCGATTGTGATGTTCTATACGCTGCAGCTGTTGTTTCCGGCAATTCCAACAACATCTCAACCTCTTCGATCAACCGGCAAATCATTACGTGTCCCACTAACGAATGTTAAGCTTGTGATGTCTAGCTGCTACCTTTTACAGAAAGCTTTCCTGGCCGCGGTTTTAATTTCTACTTCGAATGATATCTCAGTAAATCCTGGACCAGTATCTAACGATTTCCCTCGATTTTGTGGACTAAAGATCGCTCACCTCGATGTTCAAAGTTTGATCGGTAAGATCGACTCATTACGTATCTTCTTAAAGGAAAACCCTTTTGATGTGTTAACTCTGTCTGAAACGTGGCTGAAAGCTAATGTATCTGATAATGAAATTTATATCCCTGGATATACTTTATTAAGGAATGACAGAGATAGTCGTATTGGGGGAGGTACTTTAGCCTATATTCGTGATGGCTTGCCTTACTGTGTGCGCTCTGACTTGCAAGCACCGAATATTGAATCCTGTGTTATTGAAGTCAATCGAGTAAAAGCTAGGAAACTTTTCATATTTACTATATATAAGGCTCCTGACAAGAAACTTGAACATTTTATTGAAAGTTTAAGTAATGTATTATGTACTGTTCCCTCGGAAGCCGATATTATAATTTTGGGCGATTTCAATGTTAATGTTCTAGCGGCAAAGAAAGACTCTTTACGACAACAACTTATTCGCTTTGGAAATTTGCATTACTTGGAACAACTTATTAAAACTCCTACAAGAATTACTGAAAAATCTGCCACTGCAATTGACCTGTTGTTTATTAACAATTATCATCGTATAATCGATTCTGGGGTGTTACATCCATCATTAAGTGACCATTCCCTTATCTATTGCATACTAAAAGCTGGAGTCCCTAAGCTTCCGCCACGAACAATAGAATACAGATCATATAAGAACTATTCCCAAAGTGCTTTTGTGAACGATCTTAAGAATATAGATTGGAATATTGTTGATAATCAAGAAAATGTTAATGATGCTGTTAAGGTATGGGACCAACTATTTTCTGACGTGGCTAATAGACACGCTCCAATTGGAAAACTGCGAATGAAAGGAAGGCATGCACCGTGGATCACGAGTAATTTAAGTAATGCTATGTGGGATCGCGATTATCATCGTCGAAAGGCTGTAAAATCAAATTCTGAATATCACTGGAAGCTCTATAAGCAAGCAAAGATATCTGTGAATAAAGTTATAAAGAAATGTAAATCTGAGTATTATCTAGACCTAATAAACAAAAACAAAGGAAACTCTAGTGTACTCTGGAAAACATTAAATAAAATTACATCGAGGAAATCATCTGCTCCTATAACTTCCATTGAAATTGATGGCACGTCACAAACTGACGTTAAATCAATTGTTGAAGGTTTAAACTCGCACTTTTCGTCTAGATTCTGATTCATTTGTCAGGTCATTACGCCAAATTCTGTCAGTGATATTTGGGCATCAACATCTTGTGAGTTTTCCTTTGGGCCAATAACAGTTCTCCCGATTGTTAGTAAAATTCTAGAGAAAGCGGCCCATTCACAAATGTATAGCTATCTACAGGATAATAAACTTTTGTCGCCATTTCAGTTTGGTTTTAGGTCCAAAAGCTCGACTGAGATTGCCCTCGTCGACTTCACTGACTCAATTCTGGAAAACATGGACAGAGGACTTTTCACAGGGGTAGTTTCAATAGATTTAACGAAAGCTTTTGACACCGTCGATCACGGAATTCTGTATGATAAACTGAAACGTGCCGGCTTTGCTGACACATCCGTAAACTGGCTTGAATCATATCTTACAAACAGAACTCAAGTAACTGCAATTGGAAATATTTACTTGTCTGCTAAATCTTGTACACATTGGAGTACCTCTGTGTGTTGGGTCTGTTACTATTTATCATCTATGTGAACGACCTGCCTTCATGTATAAAACACTGTAACGTATCTCTTTATGCTGATGACACGGTTATTTATTTTTCTTCTTCTGATGTATCAGTAGTTGAGGATAAACTAAATTCCGATCTAGCAAGTTTAAGCCGGTGGCTCAACAAAAACCTCCTAACATTGAATGAAACTAAATGTAAATTTGTTATATTTGGGAGTAATCAAAAACTGGCAAAGATAAAAAAATTTCCTTGCAAATAAACGGATGTCAAATTCATGATGAAGATTCGTTTAAATATCTGGGTGTTATTATGCACAAGAACATGACTTGGTTGGATCATATTGACCAGTTAAATGTGAAAGTTTGTCAACGATTAGGAGCTCTACGACGAGTAAAACATCTACTTCCCCGCGACACAAGAATAACCTTATATAACAGTCTTATTCTACCTCTATTTGATTACGCAGACGTTGTATGGGGTAATAAAAATAATGCTCTTTTGATGAACCAACTTCAAGTACTTCAAAATAATGCAGCTCGTACCATATTAGATTACCAAAGTATGCATCAGCAACTCAGGCTATTGATCAGCTGACATGGAAACCTCTAGTCTCTCGCCGCTGTTCTCATCGTCGCGTGGCGATGTACAAGTGTCTAAATGGTCTGGTTAATTTTAATCATGACTTTCGAAAGAATTGGCGACCACGGTTATAACACCAGAGGTTCTGAGAAAATCTGTGTGCCTAAATCAAAGACAAACTGGGGCTTGCAGAGATTCGTTGTGCATGCAGTAAATGACTGGAATAGTGTGCCAGAACACATCAAACAGGCTGAAACACTAACACGTTTTAAAAGCCTTTTAGCAACAAATTTTTAGACTTTCATAGATTAATGCTTTTGGAATGCTCTATATGTATATTCTATTACAGTATACTTATTTCTGACTTTTTAGCTTTTTAATTTAACCTCTACTAACTTTTATTAACTTTATGGACAATTTATTATTTATGTAATAGTTTTTATCAGGGCCCTACTGAAAATCGCACTGCGAGTTAGGCCCCCTGTCAAAATATTATGATAATAATAATAATAATAAAGAAATGGCATACGATTCAGAGCCAGAGAATGTGGATTTTGAAATGAACGCCGATTTTGAAATGAACGCCGAGATCGATTTCAGCCTTTGTGAAGAGTTTTAGCTACGCGATGGCCAATATGAAATCGTTTTTGCCCATCCGGAGACCCTAATCTCAAGCAAATATGGACGTAATTTACTGCTGAGCAAGACATACCAAGGGAATGTTCTGGCAATTGTAATTGATGGAGCTCATTGATAGTGGACTGGTTAGTATAAAACTCGTTTTTATTAAAACTGACACCATTTATTAAAATTAGAAACACCATAAACTTTGTTCGTTCATGGCAACCAGGTATATAATCACATACTCTGGTTAGAACAAAACCAGAGTAGTGATAGAAATACCAATTCATGTCTTAAGCAAAGCCCCTTAAATAAAATGACATGGTCGTAACTTGTATATCTATAAAATGCCTGGCTATAATTATCAAGGCTTGTGGTGCGCTCTCAATATAATTATATAATAATGATAATAATAATAATATGCTGAACTTTTGAGAAGGCCCCTTAGAGAATATGCTGAACTTTTGGTTTCAATTAAGATTTCGTGCCTTAATTTCAATCCAAGAGGAGTGGGGGCTTTTGACAACTGTACTTTGCAAAAAATGTCAAAATTCCTCTGGGTTGCCTGCACCCCTCTCAGGGGGAAAATATTGATAGATATTCTGTAGAAACTTGTTTATCTTTGTACTACTTTGTACTACTCTGTTCAGTTCTATACTTTACAGTAAACACTATTTTTAATTATATTTTTTAGGGGGAGTGACTTCAGACAGGACTACAAGAGGTTAGGTGTCCTATTTGCCTTATTCCCAGACATACCTGTCCTTGCAATGACCGCAACTGCCTCTCGTATTGACATCCAGTGCATTCAAGATTCCTTAGAGTTAAAGAAGTGCAAGCGCATCATTGGAAACCCAGATAGGAAAAATATTTATTACAAAAACGTATTTCGAACTGGTCATGATGTTGACACTATTAAATCTATCCTGATACCAATTGCCAGTGATCTTTTGCAGCAAAAGATTGCATACCCTCTTACTATTATTTACATTTCATTACGTTTGTGTGGTTTTGCATATAAGCTGTTTGAGCACGTTCTCGGCATTGAACAATATTTCCCATCTGGTGCCACTTCAATTCCAGCAAATAGGCTGTTTGCACAGTTTCATTCTCCACAAACTAATCAAATGAAGAAAGAAATCCTAAAGCAGCTCTGTTCTGGAAAAAGTACAGTTCGTGTGGTTTTTGCTACCGTAGCAATTGGGATGGGGGTGGATATACCTGACATCCACCAGGTGGTGCATATTGGACCCCCTTGTACTGTGAAGGAATACTTTCAAAAGACTGGACGTGCTAGCAGGGATGGCAAGTTATCGCCTGCTGTAATGTATTACAACAACAAAGACATTGCTAAGAACAGAGTAGGAATGCAAGAAGATATTCGTAATTTTTGCTTTAGCACTGATATATGCTTAAGAAAGTTGTTGAAATCACTGGATTATGAACTAGATACTGTCTATAAACCATTACACTTGTGTTGTGGTGTATGTGAAAATCGGTGTGAATGTTCAAGGTGCTTACGTCTTCTTATGGAGAAACTATAAGTTTTAATAATTATAACACTTGAACACTAAGGGAATATATTAAATTGTTAGACATTTTCAATTCTATTGAGAGAGATCTTTGGTCTGTTTCTCAAATATACAATATACAGTATGTTACAGAATACATACTATATGTATATTTCAAAAGTTACGGTTACCACTGAGTAATTTAATAAAATACAAAACAATGGACACTCTGAAAACGGTTAACATTTCGTTTCACAACGTTTCGACTAACTTGCAGTCATCATCAGGAAATTCCTGATGTTGACTGCAAGTTAGTGGAAACGTTGAATCAAAATGTTAACTGTTTTCGGAGTGTCCATTGTTTTGTATTTTATATATATTTCAGATTGTCAACTTGTTATTTTTACAAATGGGGATTGGCCTTCATCTGAAGTATTTATAGTTTGCTTCTCTGTTATACACCAAATTCAATAAATGTTGTCACATGCAATAGTCAATCGTACAATAGAGCGTGCAAATTTTATGATAAAACTGTAAAAGTGTTCATGTGATTGGCAATGCTTTCTTCAAAGTGTTCATGTACTGTAATTGCCAATGCTTCATTTCGGGAAGGTTTTTCAAAAAAAAATCCTGAGCCACCAAAATTTGCACAGAACTTGACATTAAAGCTTGCAATTAATATGTAGTGATGGGCGATTACCGATTACTTGGTATCGATACCACCGATACCAGGCCCAAACAGGAAGAAGTCGATAATACACAGTATCGAAAAAGTGGTTTGATTACTTTTAAAATTAGACATTCATTATAATCCTGTAGTTGTGTGTGTCATCGTTTTCATGGTAATTTCTAATAAAATTTATGTACTTTTTTGTATTTTGCTGCATTTATCAATTTAATCAAACTTCCTTTATACTTTATTTGACATTCTATCCTCGCCGACAGAATAAATTATGAAAAAGGCTGGAAATATAAAGTAATTTTTGTTTTTTTATGGATTATGGATTATAGTTTTTTATGGCAGATCGAATCGTTACTGTTAAAAATATGTAACTTTCTGAAAATATAGTGTTACTGTTACAGTGGAAGCTAAACTACTTCTTTAACAGTCGGCTCTTTATTAAGTGACTTACACTTGTTATTTTGAAAATTGGAGGAAGTAATCGTTTGGGTAATCGATACTTTAACCAAAAAGTAATCGGTATCGTATCAAAACCGATACTGGTGGTATCGCCCATCACTATTAATATGTACTTTGACTACAGCTTTTTGGAATCAGCTGTATACTTAAATATGAACCAATAGTTTATTAGTATCATACTTATGTACTTTTGTATTTCAATTTCTGACCCATAAAAGACTACAATGTTTCAATGATTATGGTACTTATATTGGATTATCTTGATAAAATGTGTTTGATGAGAGAAGTTTTTGTGGTCAGGTTTTCACATTTTTTCAATATTAACATATATATTGTATGTCACTACTTTACCAATAGACCTTACTGATTATTCTCTTTTACCCAATGGCCTTGTTTCCATGTTAACTTATTTTAGCATGTCAGGGGTGGATAAAGATTATTCCCACGTTTTCCTGGACGAATTTGTTTCTTGCTGTTCTTATGCTCAATAACAAAGTAATTTTCAACCCTACTATTAAAGATAAGTAAGTATTTGAAAACGAGGCCATTGGGTAAAAGAGAATAATCGGTAAGGTCTATTGTTGACTTCAGGCTATAGTTATTACTCATTATAATAAGGGCTTATTGACCGAGCGCGAGGTCTGTAATGTGAAATATCAGACCGAGGTTTCTTAGTATGCCAAAAACAGAGGTCTGATATTTCACAGTACAAACCGAACAAGCGAGGTCAATAATCGGTTTATTATATGGCTGAACTGTGTCTGTGAGCATATGCTTTTCACGCCAATTAAATCGGCTATCATCAGTTTCACTGGGTAACAATATACGGTAGGCATGCATGCTCAATCAAAAACAATTTGGTTGTTTGAAATTTTTATCTGTAAATTTTAATGACACACAAGTTTGCAAGGGTGAAACATCTAAGAAAACCACTATACACAACTTAAATTTCCCTGGACACTGGTCCACATACAGAAAATACGGACCACGCTCCAGATATGTGTTTTTACAGATCGCTTGTCAACCAATCAGAATAGAGTATACAATATAATATACAATATATAATCTTATTTCTATTATGGTGCAGAACACAGATACTATAGACTTATGAGTCAATTTCATATTAAACTGACGTTGCTATGCGACAATGAAAAATTTATTGTCTCATTTCTATACTAGGTTTCTATGCAATGAATTTTTCGTTGTCCTGTAGCAGTGTTAGTTTAAATATGAAATTGTTTTTTCATAACTCTGAGAATGGTTCTGAAATAGAATTACAAGTCAGTTAGTAATACTTTATGTTAGTCATCAATATTTTTGTTCTCTGCTAAAAGTTGTCATATAACATCAAACAAGGATGAGAGTTGACAAGAGTATGTTGATGGCATAAAATCTTGATGAACATTTGAACACATTTTAACTTTAACGAAATATGTGTAACTGTAAAAGTTAATACAGCATTTACCCTGCTGGCAGTGATTTCTGAGCCCAAGCTCAGCTCAGAAACCACTGCTAGCAGGGTATACAGCATTAAGAATGGTGACACTACCAACTCTCACCCTTGTTTGATCCAGACTTACTGTTTTAGTTCTAAACAACTATGTATTTCTCATGCAAAGACAAGCCAATGAAACACTAACAATGAACAGAGAGACAATTCTCCCAGAGAGAGCAACCCAATAACTAGCATGACTCTATTGTTCATGTATGATCACCTGACTTGGCATTAGAGTAAAATAATCTGTCCCCATATAGAGTATTATAATAATAAAGGGTCACATTAGCGCATTTCACCAGTCAATGGGTTGATCAAATTTGTGATTGTGTGAACTATAATGAATGTAGATTTAAGTCATTTTAAAACAATTCTGTTGTAAGTTGTTCACTCACTGGATTGTTCAGCTTCCTGTACTAAAATTTCCTATAGGAATTCCTATAGGAAATCAAAATTCCTATAGGAATTCCTATAGGATTTTTCTTGTGGCGATCAATCCATTCTTCAAATTTAACCTTGTCCAATGAATGGGTTGGATCATGTGAGATGCCAACAAAGGTCTCAAACAATCGACCCTCTTCTTCCCTAAAAGGCCTTAAACTTCTTAAGTCCACACTAATAATTTTCTCGTCATCAGCAGATTGTTTGTGGCTGTGTGACCCTGATTTTGGGCAAATATTCACATTCTCCTCAAACGCTTCCACAATCTTTGAGACACCTCCAGATGCTTTGCTTGCTCTCTCAATCGCTTTCTCCGTCTTGTTGGCACCCATCGACCTGATCAACTTCTTCAACTCGCAGTTTCTGTTTTCCTGAAAGAGGTAGATGTTATACATTTTAAGACCTAGCCAGGAACAACCGCGAAAAATGCGGCACAAGGTCCTCTGTATATTAAGTCATATTCTGTCTGTGCAGTTAGACAGGTAAAGGTTTAATACCATATGCTAGCCGCTAGCATCAGGCAGAGTAAAATAACATAATTGGTTGCAATTTGTAAGAAATGGTAAATAAATAAAACAACTTACATTTACTGATGCTTGGCCTTCTCTTAGCATAACCAAGTTTATGCGTTGAATTCTGCTTGCTTCATGGCACTGCAGGAAGTTAATAATGCCATAAATTAAGCAGATAGCAGGATTCTTCTTCTCAGGATATACTGCACTTTCCAACAGAAGCACACAGGATGTTGTTGACAGTTGGGCATCTGGTTAACAACTCTCCTAGCACCTCTGCCATCCAGGTGTCAGCTGACATACCATCAAAGCCCCTTTGTCTGAGGACAGATGGCTGACTCCTTCTGGCAACATGAATCAGTTCTTTGTTTGCCTCAGCCAAGATCTGAAATTGTTTAAAATAATAATATTGAAATATTAATAAGATATCTTTCCAGCTTTTCAGATTTATTGTTATCAAATATAATAATAGTTAATAAGATTGTGATCTAGGTTTTGACAGGCTTTCAAGGTCATGACCTATAAATACTGTATGCATATTTTATTCATAAATGAAGCAAAATAAACCAATTCCAAATAGGCAAGACATCCAAGCAAGACATCTTGAAAATATAATACTTGATTCAAAACACGATGCAGGTTGAGACAGAATGAAGATGACTTTTCCTTTGAAATAAAGTTAAAACAATTAAAGTCTCAGCCTGCATCTTGTTTTGAATCAATTTGTCAATTCGAATTTGGTATAAATACAGGCTCTTTAGTATAAATTACTGAGAACCATATTAAAATCTATAAAGTTTGAACTAACAATACAAATAAGGGAACAGGGAAACAAGAGCTAAACTAAAGGTGAAATACGAGTATAAAGTCTCGTAACATGTGGCCATGCATTCGGCATGGTCATGGTGTCTATTGATAAATCATTCATGAATATTTAAACATCTTATTACAGCGCTAAATATTCCACAATAAATACTAAAATTGACTATTGTTAACACATGAATATTTGACTAAAAGCAACTTACATTCAAATAAATGTAATGGAGTAACACTCGACTCAGATTCACCAGGGCCAATGTTGAAGTTGATACAATGGCCCAGTTTCAACCCCTTGAAATGTGAAGCAGTAACTCATATTATATTTGTGATGTTACTCTGCGTGTATATCCACACCAGACGAGCTTGAAAAATATGCCTGGCCACGGTGGGATTCGAACCTACGACCTTTGGAATACTAGCCCAATGCTCTTCCAACTGAGCTACGCGGTCAGGACGGTTCAAGTAAGTGATATTTCGGAACAGAATCTAGTTCCTTCGATACCAATGTAATCTAGTAATATGATTTGTTTTTGTGTTGGTGTTGTGTACTCAGGTGAATATGATATTTGTGATCTTACTCTGCGTGTATATCCACACCGGGCGAGCTTGAAAAATATGCCCGGCCACGGTGGGATTCGAACCTACGACCTTTGGAATACTAGCCCAATGCTCTTCCAACTGAGCTACGTGGTCAGGACGGTTCGAATCCCACTGTGGCCGGGCATATTTTTCAAGCTCGCCCGGTGTGGATATACACACAGAGTAACATCACAAATATCATATTCACCTGAGTACACAACACCAACACAAAAAAATCTTAGTAACTCATATTATTGAGAAACTGTCAATTATTTGATTTTCTTAAAAAAAATTAAAATGTTTATATATCGAAAGCTACTAAACGATAGTGGCTTATGCACCCTTTAT